>REGO01000558.1:390506-432601 GCA_010120015.1 Rhombomys opimus | reverse complement strand
TTCCAAGTCCACTGATAGGGGGGACCTCCCATCATTCATCTGATCCTGTTTTATCAGGTATCTTCATTGAGTTCCTGTTAGAAATAGTCCTTGTTCCCCTCACTTTGGGAAACCAATTTGTTACTGAGCTACCACAGGCTACATCTGAGCGGAGGTTCTAGGTTCTCCACAAAGACCAAATATATCTGGGCACAGGGTCTTTTCTGAAACTGATATTCAACCAAGGACCCTGCGAAGCTTTCAATCAACATAGATGGAGAAAACAAAATATTCCATGACAAAACTAAATTTAAGCAATTCCTACAGAGCAAACCAGCCCTATAGAAGATACTAGAAGGAAAACTCCAATCCAACAAAAACAATTACACCCAAGAAAACAAAGGATACAGATAAATTCCCAACAAAAATTAAAAGAAAACAAGCAATGAATCACAGTAAGACCATCAACTTCACAATAAAAGAAACTAACATTCATTGGTAATTATTATCTATCAACATCAATGGACTCAACTCTCCAATAAAAAGACACAGACTAACAGAATGGATGCACAAACAGGATCCAACATTCTGCTGCATCCAAGAAACACACCTCTGGAACAAAGATAAGCAGTATCTCAGAGTGAAGGACTGGAAAAAAGGTTTTTCAAACAAATGGATCCAGAAAACAAGCTGGGGTAGCTATCCTAATATCTAATAAAGTAGACTTTCAACCAAAATTAATTAAAAAAGATGAGGAGGGGCAATTCATTCTCATCAAAGGAAAAATCAACCAAGAGGACATCACAATTTTGAATATCTATGCACCAAATACAAGACCACCTATATTTGGAAATGAAAAATTATTAAAGCTGAAATCGAACATTGATCCCAACACATTAACAGTGGGAGACTTAAATATTCCACTCTCACCAAAGGAAAGGTCATCCAGATAGAAGTTACACAAGGAAATAAGGACACATACAGAGGTCCTAAATCAAATGGACCTAATAGATGTCTACAGAAATTTTCACCCAAATTCGAAAGAGTATATCTTCTTTTTAGCACCTCATGGAACATTGTCCAAAATAGACCATATAGTTGGTCACAAATCAAGCCTCCAGAGATACAAGAAGATTGAAAAAATCCCTGTATCCTATCTGACCACCATGCTTTAAAGTGGACTTCAGCAACAACAGAAATAGCAAAATGCCTACACACATTGGTAACTGAACAACTGGCTACTCAATAACAACTGGGATAGTGAAGAAATAAAGAAAGAAATAAAAGATTTCCTAGAATTCAGTGAAAATGAAGGCACACATACCCAAACTTATGGGACACAAAGAAAGCAGTGTTAAGAGGAAAGATCATAGCGCTAAGTGCCTTCAAGAAGAAATTTGAAACATAGCATACAAGCAACTTAACAGCATACCTGAAAGCCCTAGGGAAAAAAAGAAGAAGCAGATACACCCAAGAGGAGTACATGGCTGGAAATATTCAAGTTCAGTGAAGAAATCAATAAATTAAAAACATATAAACAATTCAAAGAATCAATGAAATCAAGATCTGCTTCTTTGAGAAAATCAACAAGATAGTAAGCCTTTAGCCAAACTAACAAAAAGGCAAAGAGAAACTGTCCAAATAAGCAAAATCAGAAATAATAAGAGACATAACAGACATTGAGAAAATCCAAACAATCATTAGGTCTTACTACAAAAGCCTATACACCATAAAATTTGAAAATTAAAATGAAATGGACAATTTTCTTGATAGATTCCACTTACCGAAATTAAATCAAGATCACGAAGAAACATTGAATAGTCCTCTATCTCCCAAGGAAATAGAAGCAGTCATCAATAATCTCCCTTCCATGAAAAGTCCATGGCCAGATGGTTTCAGTGCAGAATTCTACCAGACCTTCAGAGAAGAGCTAACTCCAATTCTCTTCAAACTATTCCACAAAATAAAAACAGAAGGAACATTACCAAACTCATTCTATGAAGCCACAGTCACCTTGATGCCTAAATCACACAAAGACGCAACAAAAAAACAGAACTTCAGACCTATCTCACTTATGAACATTGATGCAATAATACTCAATAAAATACTTGCAAACTGAATCCAAGAACACACAAAAGTTATCATCCACCGTGACTAAGTAAGCTTTATCCCAGGCACACAAGGGTAGTTCAATATAGAGAAATCCATCAATGTAATCCACCATATAAACAAACTGAAGGAGAAAAACCACATGAATAGCCACTTAGATGCCAAAAAAAGCAAAAGACAACACAAATTCATTTTTAAAGTCTTGGAGAGATCAGTGATACAAGGCACATACCTAAGCATACTAAAGGCAATATACAGCAAGCCTATAGTGAACATGAAACTCAATGGAGAGAAACTTAATTCAATTTCACTGAAATCAGGGACAAGGCATTGCTGCCCACTCTCTCCATGTCTCTTCAACGTAGTACTTGAAGTCCTAGCTAGAGCAATCTGACAAATAAAGTAGGTCAAGGGGATACAAATCAGTAAGGAAGAAGTCAAACTATCACAATTTGCAGATGGTATGAGAGTATACATGAGTGATACCCAAAACTCAAACCAGAAGCAGAAAGACACACACAGAATATATTCACTTATATGTGGATACTCAACCTATAAGATTTGACAAACATACTAAAATCTGTACACCTAAAGAAGTTAAGCAAGAAGAGATTCCAGGATAAGATGATCAACCCTCACTTAGAAAGACAAATGTGATGGACATTGGAAGTAGGAGAAAACAAGTTACAGAACAGTAGCCTACCATAGAGATCCTCTGAAAGACTCTACCTAGCAGTGTATCAATGCACATGCTGAGGTTCATAACCAAACTTTGGGTAGAGCGCAGGGAATCCTATGAAAGTAAGGGGAGTTAGTAAGTCCTGGAGAGAATGGGAGTGCCACAAGGACCAAATATATCTGGGCACAGGGATCTTTTCTGAGACTGTTTCTCCAACCAAGGACCATGCATGGATATAACCTAGAACCCATGTTCAAACATAGCCCATTGCAGCTCAACATCCAAGTGGGTTTCCTAGTAAGAGAAGCAGGGGTTGTCTCTGACATGAACTGGTGCTTTGACTTCCACTCCCCTGAGGGAGGAACAGCCTAGCTAGGTCACAGAGGAGGACACTGCAACCAGTACTGATGGGACCTGATAAACTAGGGTCAGATGAAAGGAGAGAAGCACCTCCCTTCTCAGTGGACTTAGAGAGGGGCCAGCAGGAGATGAGGGAGGGAAGGTAGGACTGGGAGGAATTGAGAGAGGGGGCTAGAGCTGGGATACAAAGTAAATAACCTGTTATTAAATTAAAAAATAAAAATTATATGTATATGTAAAAGAAGTTACAGACCGGATACAAACTCCATTGGTGTCAAGCCTACAACTTGATTTATTGCACTGTTTTTAAAAACATTTTTTTGCTCATACTGTGAATTTGTGATAGAGTTCACTTAACATTGATGAAGAAATTAATTAAGTGGAGAAAATTTGAAGATACTTCAGACGTACCAATATAGCATGATTACTTATAGTAGTTAAAATTACTATAATATCATAATATTTAAACACTCTACAGACACGGTGTAGAAAATGTATAAAAATAACAAAGAAATAGAACAAAATAATGATGATTAAAGAACTAAAATGCAAAAACAAATAAAGGCCTAAATCACCACAAGGAAGGAAGTTATGATCATGATATTGAAAATAATAGAAACCAAGAAAGAAAAAAAATTAAAGAAAAGGTGTTCTTTTAATTTTTATTCTATTTTTTTAGTTAAATTTTATTAAATTTGTATCCCAGCTGTATCCAGCTCCCTTATTCCCTCCCTATCTCACCCTTCCTCATCTCCTCCATGCCCCTTTCCAAGTTCACTGATAGGGGAGGACCTCCTCCCATTTCATCTGACCCTGTTTTATCAGGTATCATAAGGACTGGCTGCAAAGTCCTCCTCTGTGGCCTAGCAGGGCTGCTCTTCCCTTGGGGTGTGGGGAGGTCAAAGAGCCAGCCATTGAGTTCATATCAGAAATAGTCCCTGTGCTACTTACTAAGGTACTCACTTGGGTACTGAGCTACTGTGGGCTACATCTGAACAGAGTTTCTAGGTTATATCCATACATGGTCCTTGGTTGGAGAACTAGTTTCATAAAAGACCCCTGTGCCCAGATATATTTGGTCCTCGTGGAGCTCCTGTCCCCTCTAGGTCATATTAACTCCCCCTTCTTTCATATGATGCCCTGCATTCTACCAAAGCTTTGGTTATGAGTCTCAGTATCTGCTTTGATACACTGCTAGGTTGAGTTTTTCAGAGACCCTCTGTGGTAGGGTCCTGTCCTGTTACTTGCTTTTGTAAGAACTGGTGTCTCACAACTCAGGAGTTCAAGATTGCATCCTTCCCAGAAACTCGCACAGACCACAACTCATTGCAAAAGCAAGAGGTTCATTAACCATTGCGCAATGGAGTCACCCCTGCCGGTCAGCAAAGAGTGGCACCAGGAGACAAAGGCCTTAGGTTTTTAAAGAAAAGTTGTGGGAAATTTGAAGTTGCAGTTTTGGTAATTTAGGATTGGATGAGGAGGCTATAACATAAGATAATTGGTTAGTCTTAGGTGCTCAAGCTTGGCCAGTCCTGCCAAGTGTGGATGCAGCTGCAATTGAAGGTGGGGGTGGTTAGCTCATCCTTGAAGATTAGGGCTGCGGGCTCTTGGCTGGAGGTCAGGAGTTACTCAGAAGAAGAATTGGGGCTGTCTGGGTTGGTTGTTAAGAAACGCTATATCGAAGACAAGGGTTTGGTCATTCTTTTTGCTGAGTGAAAGTCATTGCCTGCTCGCTTTTTTTCTATCTGTTCTCACAGATAGGGTCACATTTCTCCATTGTCTGGAAAGGTACTAAGAGGCTTTAGCTTAACCTGGACCTAAAATTTAAAACTATAGGCTTTAGAAGACATATAGGTTACAAAGTTAGTCTAACCATTTCACTTTCTCCTTCATCCAATGCCCATCTCATTTATGTTTCTAAGTGAGGATAGATCATCTTACCCTGGCTCCTCTTTCTTGTTTATCTTCTTTAGGTATACAGATTTCATTATATTTATCATATCTTATAGTTCTAAATAACTGAGTATATACCATGTGTGTCTTTCTGCTTCTGGGATATCACTCAGAATGATCTTTTCTAGATCTCACCATTTGCCTGCAAATTTCATGATTTCCTCATTTTTGATTGCTGAGTAGTATTCCATTGTGTGAAAGTACCACAATTTCTGTATCAATTCTTCTATTGATGGGCATCTGGGTTGTTTCCAGATTCTGGCTATTACAAATAAAGCTGCTATAAACATGGTTGAGCAAATATTCTTGTTGTGTACTTTAGCAACTTTTTGATATATGCCTAGGAGTGGTATTCCTGGATCTTGAGGAAACACTATTAGTAATTGTCTGAGAAAGAGCCAGATTGATTTCCAAAGTGGTTGTACCAGTTTACATTCCCATCATCAATGGAGGAGGGTTCCTCTTTCTCCACAACCTCTCCAGCATGTGTTGTTACTTGAGTTTTTGATCTTAGCTACTCTGATAGGTGTAAAGTGAAATCCCAGGGTTGTTTTGATGAGCTAAGGACATTTAATATTTCTTTAAGTGTTTCTCTGCCTTTCTATATTCCTCTACAGAGAATTTTCTGTTTAACTCTGTACCCCATTTTTAATTGGATTGCTTGATTTATTGCTTTATAACTTCTTTGGTTCTTTATTCTGGATATCAGCAGTCTGTCAGATATAGGATTGTTGAAGATCCTTTCTCAGTCTGTAGGCTCTCCTCTTATTTTGACAACAGTGCCTTTTGCTTTACAGAACCTTTTCAGTTTCATGACGTCCCATTTATTGATTGTTGCTCTTATAGTCTGTGCTGTTGGTGTTCTGTTCAGGAAGTTGTCTCCTGTGCCAATGTGTTCTATGTTCTTCCCGAGTTTTTCTTCTAACTGATTTAAAATATGTGGTTTAAGGTTGAGGTGTTTGATCCACTTGGACTTTAATTTTGTGCAGCCTGATAAATATGGTTCTATTTTCATTTTTCTGCATGTAGACATCTAGTGATACCAGCACCATTTGTTGAAGATGTTATCTTTTTTTCAATTGAATGGGTTTGGCATCTTTGTAAAAAAATCAAGCATTCATAGGTGTGTAGGTTTATTTCTGGGTCTTCTATTTGGTTCCATTGATCTACCTTTCTGTTTCTATGCCAATACCATGCAGTTTTTAGTACTATTTTTCTGTAGTACAGCTTGCAGTCTGGAATGTATATACCTCCAGATGAGCTGTTCTACAGGATCATTTTGGAAATTCTGTTTTTCTTTTTTTCTTTTTTTCTTTGTTGCTTCTCCATATAAAGCTGAGAATCTTTATATCAAGGTATGTAAAGAATTGTGCTGGTATTTTGATTGGAATTTCATTGACTTTGTAGATTGCTTTTGGCAGAATTGCCATGTTCACTATGTTAATTCTTCCAATCCATGAGCACGGGAAATCTTTCCATCTTCTGATCTCTTCACCAATTTCTTTCTTCAGAAACATGACTTTTTTTTTCAAACAGGTCTTTCCTTTGCTTGGTTAGAGTCACCCCAATGTACTTTATGTTATTAGTGGCTATTGTGAATTATGTTGTTTCCCTGAATTCTTTCTCAGCCCTTTTGCTTCTGGTATACAGGAGTGCTTCTGATTTTTTTGTTGAGTTTGTATCCTGAAACTTTGCTGAAGGTGTTTATCAGCTGAAGGAGTTCTTTGGTTGAAATTTGGGGGTTGCTCATGTATACTCTCATATCATCTGCGAATAGTGAAACTTTGACCTCTTCCTTTCTGATTTGTATCTTTTTTATCTCCTTTACTTGTCTTATTGCTTTAACTAGGACTTCAAGTACTATGTTGAAGAGATAAGGAGAGAGTGGGCAGCCTTGTTTTGTCCCTGATTTCAGTGAGATTGATTTAAGTTTCTCTCCATTGAGTTTGATGTTGACTATAGGTTTGTTGTATATTTCCTTTACTGTGTTTAGGTATGTGCCTTGTATCCCTGATCTCTCCAAGACTTTAAACAAGACTGGCTGTTGGTTTTTGTCAAATGTTTTTTCGGCATCTAAGTGGTTTTTCTCCTTCAGTTTGTTTATGTGGTGGATTACATTGATCGATTTCCATATGTTGAACAACCCTTGCATGCCTGGGATGAAGACTACTTGGTCTTGGTGGTCCTCGATTTGGTTTGCAAGTATTTTGTTCAGTATTTTTGTGTCAATGTTCATAAGTGAGATAGGTCTGAAGTTCTCTTTTTTTGTTGTCTCTTTGTGTGGTTTAGGTATCAAGGTGACTGTGGCTTCATAGAATGAGTTTGGTAATTTTCCTTCTGTTTTTATTTTGTAGAAAAGTTTGGAAAGAAATGGAATTAGCACTCCTTTGAAGGTCTGATAGAATTCTGCACTGAATCCATCTGGCCCAGGGCTTTTTTTTTAGAAGGGAGACTGTTCATGACTGCTTCTATTTCCTTGGAGGATATGACTATTCAATCATTCTACCTGATTTTGACTTAATTTTTGTAGATGGAATCTATCAAGAAAATTGTCTATTTCTCTTAGATTTTCAAATTTTGTGCCAGATAGGCTTTTGTGGTATGACCTAATATTCTTTGGATTTCCTCAGTGTATGTAGTTATGTCCCCCTTTCATTTCTGATTTTGCTGATTTGGATAGTTTCTCTTTGCCGTTTAGTTAGTTTGGCTAAAGTTTTGTCTATCTTTTTTATTTTCTCAAAGAACCAGCTCTTGGTTTCATTGATTCTTTGAACTGTTTTATTTGTTTCTAATTGATTGATTTCTGCCCTGAGTTTGATTATTTTCAGCCATCTGCTCCTCTTCAGTATATTTGCTTCTTCCTCTTTTTTTCCAGAGCTTTCAGTTGGTCCGTTCAGTTGCTTATATGACATGTGACAAATTTCTTCTTGAAGGTAATTAGTGCTATGAATTTTCTTCTGAGCATTGCTTTCATTGTGTCCCATAAATTAGGGTATGTTGTACCTTCATTTTCAGTGAATTCTAGGAAGTTTTTAATTTCTTTCTTTATTTTATCCTTAACCCAGCTGTCATTGAGCATCAAGTTTTTCAGTTTACATATTCGTGTAGGCTTTCTTCTAATTCAATTTTGTTGAGGTCCAACTTTAGTCCTTGGTGGCCATATAGAATGCAAGGGATTATGTCAATCTGTATCTGTTGAGGCTTGCTTTGTGACCAACTATATGGTCTATTTTGGAGAAAGTTCCATGAGGTGCTGAAAATGAGACATACTCTTTTGAATTTGGTTGAAAGTACTTAGACATCTATTAGGTCCATTTGATTTAGGACCTCTCTAACTGCCTTTATTTACCTATTTGGCTTTTGTCTAGATGATTCGTCCCTTGGTGAAAGTAGGCTGTTGAAGTTTCCCACTATTAAGACCTTGGGATCTATGTGTGATTTAAGTTTTAATAATGTTTCATTTATGAATGTAGTTGCTCTTGTATTTGTGGCACAGATGTTCAGAATTGTGATGTCCTCTTGGTGGATTTTTCATTTAATGAGAATGTAGTGTCCCTCCTCATCTTTTTAGATTAATTTTGGTTGAAAGTTTATTTTATTAAATATTAGGCTAGCTATTCCAGCTTATTTTCTGGGTCCATTTGTTGAAAAACATTTTCTAGCCCTTTACTCCAAGGTAGTGTTTATCTTTTTTTGGAGAGGTATGTTTCTTGGATGCAGCAGAATGTTAGTTCCTATTTCTGCACCCATTCTGTTAGTCTGTGTCTTTTTATTGGTGAGTTGAGACCATTGATGTTGATAGATAATAGTGACCAACGGATGGTAGTTCCTTTCATTGTGGAGTTGGTGGTCTTACTGTGTTTCATTGCTTGTTTTCTTTGAAATTTTGTTGGGATATTATCTTTATACTATGTTTTCTTGGGTGAATTTGTTTTGATTGCATTGGAGTTTTCCTTCTATTATCTTCTGTAGGGCTGGTTTGCTGTGGAGATATTGCATAAATTTATTTTTGTCATGGAATATGTTGTTTTCTCCATCTATGTTGAGTGAAACTTTGCAGGTTATAGTAGTCTGAGTTGGCATCTGTAATTTCTTAAAGTCTACATAACACCTGCCCAAGCCCTTTTGGGTTTCACAGTTTCTGATGAGAAATCTGGTATGATTCTGATAGATCTACCTTTATATGTTATTTGGCCTTTGTTCTTCCTGTTTTTAATACCTTTTCTTTGTTCTGTAGATTTAGTGTTTTGACTATGATGTGATGTGATGTGTTTATTTTCTGGTCTCATCTATTTGTTATTCTGTAGGCCACTTGTATATTTATGAACATAGCTTTCTTTAATTTGGGAAAATTTTCTTCTATGATTTTCTTGAAAATAGTTTCTGGACATTGGAGCCTGGAGTCTTCTTTTTCGTTGGTTCCTATTATTCTTAGATTTCGTCTTTTCATGGTGTCCTTGATTTTTTGGATATTATAGGTTTGGGACTTTTCTGATTTTACTCTTTCTTTGAGAGAAATATTAATTTCTGCAAGTGTATCTTTAGCACCAGTGAATCTCTCTTCCATCTCTTGTATTCTGTTGGTGATGCTTACCTTTGTGGTTCCTGATCTTTTCTCTCTGTTCTCCAGCTCCAGGGTTTTCTCAGTTTGTGTTTTCTTTATTGATTATAATTCTGTTTTCATGCCTTGCTCCATTTCCTTCATCTGTTTGAATGTGGATTCCTGTCTCTCTAAGATGGTCTCTATTTTTTTGTTGTTCATTTCTTCTCTATATGCTACTAATTGTTTCTCTACTTGTACCTCTATTTGTTTGGCTATATTTGCCAGTGCTTTTTAAGAATTTTGTTCACTTCCTCTTTCTTTGCCTCCAACTGACTGGCCAAATCTTTGATAGATTTGTTCATTTCCTCTTTAACTGTCCTAATTTGCAGGACTATTGCTCTGAGAGATTTGTTTGTTTCTCCTTTATAAGCTTCAAATAATTGGGTAAGCATAGCTTTAAAGTCATTTTTCTGTGGTTCTGATGAATTGGAGTATCCATCAATTATGGGGGTTGCTGGAGAAGCCATGGTGTCCTGATTCATGTTGGATGTGTTCTTTTGCCTACCCCTGGCCATTGGCTTATCTGAAAACTTCCGTTTGTTTCTGGATTCTGTAGTTCAGAGTGGTACTATCTTTCTCAGATGTCTGGAGAGCTCTTCAGGAAACTGAGAAAGGCCCATGGCCTCAGCGTGTACATTGCTGTATTAGATGTACCTGTGGGAGGAAAGTACATGGGCACAAAAGGGCAAATGCAGGTGTTCGTGTGTGTGTAAGTGTGCGTGGCAGTGTGCCTTGAGAGACAGAGTGATAGATTATGTTGAACCCTTGAGTGTGTGGGAGGGGCTGTGCCTTGCAGGCTTCTAGGGGGTTACTTGTGCATGCACTGTATATGTAGCAAGTGCTGGTGAAGGTCGGTGTGCAATTTCCGGTGTTATCTGCCTTAACTCCTTAGTTGGACCCATAGAGCAGGGTCTTCAATGTCCCACGAAATCCTATTCCCACAGTAGGTATGTGGGTAGGATCGTTCTGATTGCTGGCTTCTAGTTTAGAAGGACCCTGGATTCAGGGCTCTGCAGATACTCAAGGGCACACTCACTCTCAAACAAGTCACAATGGCTAGGATTGGGTTGTCTGGGCTCTCTACTCTCTGGTTTGGCCCTGCTTGGTCTTATGTAGGAGGACTGATGCTCTTAGCCCACTCACTAATGCTGCAGCCACTAGGTTAGGAAGTCCAGCTTCAGCTGGAGACTGGGATGCTAGTCCAGATGCCTTCTGAAAGGCCTGGGAGCCCTCCACTATGCTCTCCAGGTCTGAGAGGCCCAGCCCCTGATGTGCGTATCTTGTATGGCGGGTCTGCTGGGCTTTGGTGGGTATATAGTGTATTATCTGTCAATGAGGGTTTTGGTTGTCTGTACAGTCAGTGGCTGAGAGACCCTGTGGAGTCAGTATGGCCCCTAGCAGACCTGGGACCCTGGTAGGATGTTACAGTGGATCTGGGACTCCAAGACAGTTACAGCTGGCAGTTGCTGCTAAGGAGTCAGGAGCTCCACCTCAGCTGCTGCAGATCCCAGGAGGTGAGCTCTGAGCTGAGAATCTCGGTGAGCCAGCTGTGCCAAGGAGGAGGAATGTCCGAGAAATGGGAGTGCTGGGAGAACAAAGGATCATTTCTCTCCTTTTCCAAACAAGTCCATGGTTGACCCGAGACCAAAGTTCTCACCTTGAGAATGTTTCTTGTCGTTTAAAATGCTTCACCATAGTTTTCCTGGCTTCAGAAGTCCTTCCACTCACCAACTCAGGTGTTCAGCTCTTCCCCAACTCAGAAACTGTGGGTGCTAGTTGCCATCTTGGCTCTGCTCCCCTGAAGATTTCCTTTTTGGTGTAATATATCCAGTTGGGGAACATTCTTTCCCTTTTCTTGGTGGCTTTTTTCTAAATTACTTTAATATATCTTTATGTATTCTACAGTTTCAACAATTTTACTTTTTCCTTCTGGCTTTTAAAAGGATTTTAGTACTGCTTTCCCTCCAAATAGTGTATCCTTTATTCTTACCTTCCATCCATATAATCCTACTATTTTAGTTTTTACTTTTTCTTTTAATAAAATTCTATGTTCTGTTTCTAGGAAGATTCTATTCTCTGCCTGGTCTCTTGGTAACTACTTAAACTCTGTGGTTACTCAGCTTATAATATAAATATATGAAGCTTAAAAATAACATTTATGTATAAAAAAGTATGTAATGTCAACCAAAAGAGGCTGTGAATATCCAAATTAATAAAATTACACAAGAAAAAAATATCCATTACAACAGATACTGAAAAAATTAAGAGAATCAGAATGGTATACTTTTAAGGAGTGTACTAAATCAAACTGAAAAATTTAATTGTATAGGGAAATTTTTTGATATATAGAATCCAGCAAATTTAAACCAAGATGAAAGTGACAATTTAGGAGATCAGAAGATGGTGGTGGCTACTGTGCAGCTTAGCTGAAGGGCACAGGACCTGCAACGTGGAAATTGGTGAGTGAAGGGGCTAATCAACAGAGAACAGAGTTATCTAGACTTCCAAGTAGAAAGAGACTAACAGTGAAATGAGTCTATCTATAATCAGGTCACCGCAGACTCCTCCGGGAGGAGACACCCCAGGAGGTAATCCCCAGGCACTTCCCTGCACCCAAAACCCTACTCCCTATTTGGAGGAGACAGGACGCATCCAGCAGAATCTGCCACAGGCCACACTGTCTGTACCCCAGCCCCAGCGAGAGCTGCAGCTTCCTCCAAAAAACAAAACAAAACAAAACAAAACAAAACAAAACACATGAAAGTTGGGGCTGAGAAAACCAAATCATTTCGGGCACTCCCCCCCCCCCGAACGAGAATGCCACCATAACCCTGACCCCACAGAGCAGAAGGATAGAGAGGCACACAGTGGCTTCACAGAGCCTGGACCCCAGTGCTGCTGACTGGTCCTATCAAACAAACTTCAGCTCGAGATCTGGGACTGTGGTCATTAAACAGGTCCTGAGACTCTCCTGGGTCCAGCACAATAAGGTCTAGCATCAAGTCCTAACACCGGTGGCCTCTGGCCCCTGGCAGAGAAACCCCAGCTCAGGACTGGGGACTGAGAAGTCCCAAATCCTCCTGGCACTTCCCTGAGAGCACTGTCTTAAGCTTGCCCTAGCAGAGGGGAAGGTCAGAGGGGAAGGACAGAGAGGCAGCCTGCCACAGGACACAGCACCCCCTCTCCAGCTCACCCAGCGGCCCCTGGCAGAGAAACCCAAGTTCTGGATTTGAGGACATTCAACCCTACCTGGTACTCTCCTGGAACCAGCAAGCATAGGTTCTAGCACCAGGCTGCTTCTGGCAGAGAGATCTGGGCCCAGGATCTGGGATTGAGGACACTCAACCCAACACTTTCCATGCTACCACAGGACCAGCCAACATAACCCTTCACTGGCAAAGGGGAAATACAGAAAGGCCACACACAGGGCAGGTGGACACTGAGTCCTCCTGCTACAGTGCCACAGAGCTGACTGTTAGCCTACCCGTGCATTCACCCCAGTAGATCAAATCGAACAGTAGAGAGCAAGGGGAACCCCTGTGCATTCCAACTGGTCCTGCATGGGGGTGAGTGAACCTTCCAGGGAGAATATGCCCCAGACCTAGGGCCTCTCTACGCAGCAACCAGAGGAGATCCCTGCCACCCTCATCCCTACTGTGGGCATCATAGGGATTCTTGGTATAGCGACCCCAACGCTGAAACCTCTGCCTTGTGGGTCCAACAGTGTAATCCAGACAAACAATCCTTGGATCCCAGACAGAGCTGCATACTAGTTTGGCCCGTAGGCCACTGCAATAGTCAGAGAATCTGCACATGCACACTGCGCCCACTAAAAGAGCATTCAAATAGCGCCAGCATCACATTCCTTACTTAGGTAAAACTGAAACCACAATGCACACTACCAAACCACTGAACCACTCTCATCTTCTTGAAAAAATAGTCCAGAAAACAGAAAGATATGATCTTAGCCTGAACTACAAACTCGAGGAACAAACAGTGAGGGTTATAAATAAACAGATGGCTAGAGGCAGACATAAGAAAACACCCAACAAAGAGATCAGTGATACAAGGCACATAATTAACAGCACTAAAGGTAATATACAGTAAGCTTATAACCAACATCAAACTCAAAACTAAAATGAATTCCACTGAAATCGGGGACAACACAAGGCTGCCCACTCTCTCCATATCTCTTCAACATAGTACTTGAAGTCCTATCCAGGGCAATAAGACAACTAAAGTAGATCAAGGGGATACAAATCAGAAAGGAAGAGGTCAAAATGTCACTATTCGCAGATGATAAGATAGTATATATGAGCGACCCCAAAAATTCAACCAGAGAACTCCTCCAGCTGATAAACACCTTCAGCAAAGTGGCAGGATACAAAATCAACTCAAAAAAATCAGAGGCCCTACTGTATACCAAAGACAAAAGTGCCGAGAAACAAATTAGGGAAACAACACCCTTCACAATAGCCACTAATAACATAAAGTACCTGGGGGGTGACACTAACCAAGCAAGTGAAAGACCTGTTTGAGAAAAACCTCAAGTTTCCGAAGAAAGAAATTGAAGAAGATATCAGAAGATGGAAAGATCTCCCATGCTCATGGATTGGTAGGTTTAACATTGTGAAAATGGCCATACTGCCAAAAGCAATCTACAGATTCAATGCAATTCCCATCAAAATACCAACTCAATTCTTTAAAGACCTTGAAAAAAAGATTCGCAGCTTCATATCTACAAAAATAAAACCAAGAATCTCCAAAACAATCCTGTACAGAAACAGATCATCTGGAGGTATCTCCATCCCCGATCTCAAGCTGTAATACAGAGTAATAGTGATAAGAACTACATGGTATTGGCATAGAAATAGAAAGGAGGATCAATGGAACTGAATAGAAGACCCAGAAATAAAGCCACACACCTATGAATACTCGATTTTTGACGAAGAAGCCAAAACCATTCAATGGAAAAAAGACAGCATCTTCAACAAATGGTATCGGACCAACTGGATGTCTACATGCAGAAAAATGAAAACAGATCCATACTTATCACCATGCACAAAACTAAAGTCCAAGTGAATGAAAGATTTCAACATAAAACCAGATACTCTAAATGGGTTAGAAGAAAAAGTCTGGAAGAGCCTAGAACTCATTGGCACAGGAGACAACTTCCTGAACAGAACACCAACAGCATAGACTCTAAGATCAACAATCAATAAATGGAACCCCATGAAACTGAAAAGCTTCTGTAAAGCAAAGGACACCGTCATCGAAACAAAATGACTGCCTAAAAATTGGGAAAGAATCTTCACCAACACTTTATCTGACAGAGGACTAATATGCAGTATATACAAAGAACTAAAGAAGCAGAAAAGCAACAAACCAAGTAATCCAATTTAAAAATGGGGAAGAGAGCTAAACAGAGAATTCTCTTTAGAGGAATATCGAATGGTAGAGAAACACTTAAAGGAATGTTCAACCTCATTAGCCATTAGGGAAATGCAAATCAAAACGACCCTGAGATTTCACCTTACACCCAAAAGAATGGCCAAGGTGAAAATCACAACACATGCTGGAGTGGTTGTGGAGAAAGGGGAACCCTCCTCCATTAGTAGTGGGAATGTAAGCTGGTACAACCACTTTGGAAGTCTATCTGGCGTTTTCTCAAACAATTAGGAATAGTGCTTCCTCAAGACCCAGGTATACCACTTCTAGGTATATACCCAAAATTTGCTCAAATACACAACAAGGACATTTGCTCAACTATGTTTGTAACAGCTTTATTTGTAATAGCCAGAACCTGGATACAACCCAGATACAACAGTCCATCAACGAGGAATGGATACAGAAATTGTGGTACATCTACACAGTGGAATATTACTCAGCAATAAAAAAACAAGGAAAACATGAAATTTGAGGGCAAATGGTGGGATCACTCTGGGAAGCAGTGGTAGGCAGATTGCTGTGAGTTCATGGCCAGCCTGATCTATAAAATGAATGCAGGACAGCTAAAGCTCCACAGAAAAACTCTGCCTAGAAAATAAAAACAAAAACAAAACAAAGAAACAAACCAACCAAACAAACAAAAACATGTATGGCAAACAAAGTTTTAAAAAATTATTTTTATTAATATTACTATTATTATTTACAATTCATTCACTTTGTATCCCAATTATAGGCCCCACTCACACTTCCTCTTCCTCCCCTATCCCTCTTCCCTAGTCTACTGATAGGGGAAGTCCTCCTCCCTTACTATCTGACCCTAGCTAATAAGGTCTCATCAAGACTGCCTGGATCCTCTTTTTCTGTGTACTGGCTAGGTCACCCCACCAGGGAGAATTGATCAAGTAGCCAGCAACCGAGTTTATGTCAGAGACTATCTTCTCCACTTACTAGTGCTCATCATGCAACAAGGACAATTCCTCAACTATGTTCATAGCAGCTTTATTCATAATACCCAGAATCTGGAAACAACCTATATATCCTTCAACTGAAGAAAGATACAGAAATTGTAGTAAATGAGATGCTACTCAGCAATTAAAAACAAGGAAATCATGAAGTTTTCAGGAAAATGGATGGAACTAGAAAAGATCATCCTGAGTGAGGTATCCCAGAAGCAGAAAGACATGTATGGTAAAACCACTTATAAGTGGATATTAGCCATATAATACAGGATAAACATACTAAAATCTACAGACCTAAAGAAGCTTAAAAACATTTTCAAATTTTATTTTATATGTAATTACATGTAAATTTGATATCTCTGTGTAAATTTGGTGGAATGTCTGAGTGTATCTGCTGGTGGACTACAGTAGAACGAAGGTCCCACGAAGTTGGAGTTACATATGATTGTGAGATGTACAATGACTGCTAGGAACTGATCTCTGTTCCTCTGAATGAATAGCAAGAGTTTTAAACCACTGAAGCATCTATCAAGCTCCATACATGATTTAAAATAAATAAATGGCATGAGAATCACTTTTTCTAAAACTCTGTTTACAGAGAGTAGAAAGAGAATCTAAACTAAAAAAAGATAAGCATCAGAAAGTAGGAAAACCTAAACAACCTATAAGCATCATTTCTAACACAGTACTTAATCTATTGACTATACTTTTATATATTCAAAAAATGAATGAAAGAATGACCATAATCCTATGATTATTATTTTTTAGAGATTATACCTTTGCCTTTATTGTGTTGTCTTACAATGTAAAAACACTGGTTTTAAAGTTAAGCATGCTGGTGCCTTTCTGTACAACTAGATGTTTCAGAGAATGAATTAACACTAAAAATGAAACTATTATAAATCTAGTTCATTGAAACTGAACAGTCTTTCACTATTATCTACTTTCCATGATGAAACTTAGCATTCAATTTTAAAGTTTAATGACATAATATAGAAATTCAACAATTGTCAGATTCTTTAGATCTCAAGGTATTTTAACTTTGATTTTAAATTAGCATGGAGGAAAAATTTACAATTATGAAAAATTGAAAATATTTCTCCTTCTGGGATACTGTTCTGCCCAGTTCATGAACCCCAAAAGTCCAGGAATAACTAGACCCAGCTGTAAATACATGAGGTTCTTTTTCATGTAAATTACAAGCTGTAGCTTGGGCCCACACACCCCACAGCTGAAGCGGTGGGAGCCGAGCGTGCCGTGCCCAGGTTAGTTGGGTGATTTAAAGATTCTGCTCCATCCCAGCATGCCCAAGGCAGGGACAATTCCTGCCTGGCAAGCATCTATTGGTCAAAATGCTACATTTTGAATTGATTGGCTATAAGAAGGTCCCCAGAATATAATGACCTGGTGTCCCTCCTTAGGGGGATGGACCAGTTTTGTAGCAACGGTATCTTAGGGAGTGGGAAAAGAATGCAGTAAGGACGTCCTTTCCCTCAGGGCATTACTGAACTTCTCCACCCACCTACTTCAGGCCTTAATTAATAGCTGATTTTTACTCTTTTGGTCTCTCAATACCTCACTCAGAATGATCTTCTCAACCCTGTTTGTAGCAGCTTTATTTATGAAAACAAGTTTTAATGATCATAAAGCTGAAGCTCTAAATTAGTTACATAATCTTACTTTTTTCTATTTTGACTTTTATTCCTAAACACTCAAAATTTTATAAATGGCTTTCTTTTCCTTGATAGACCAAACTGTAATGAAAATCCATCTGTAGCATTTCTTTTTAAACTCTACATTATTTGGGGTATTTAGTCCTCTACCTCCTTTCCCTTAACCCCCTAACCTTAAGAGAGAGAAATGTTAAGTGTGTAGAGGGGTCCAAGAACTTTATACTTCTCTTGGCTACTTAGGATCACAGGTTCTTTTTGGGTTCTATACCAATATCCATCTAGTCAACTGCAGACAGAGCTAGCAGTTTTCTCCACACTACTGCACACAGAAATTTTTCTCTCCATCTATCTGCTTCAAACTGCCACATCATTTCTGGTCTCCAGTCTCTCCAAACTGCTACAAACCACACATCAACACTGAATGGGACACAGATTGCATCACAGTCTCTTTCTCATCTTCACATTTATATGCTCAGAGTCCTAGACCACTCACTTCTCTGTGCAACATGTATAAGGCCTCTACCAGCTGGCAAAGATCACACCCTGAGCATGACAACTAACTGATGTGGAAAAACCATAGCCTTCCTAAAATCCCACACTTGGGATGAAAACAAAAGTATATTTTCATAACACACAAAGAAACCAAAACTCCATTTCATCATACAATAAACAAGTCAAGTCTTCTGAATCCTTAAGCCATAACGTGTGCATGAACATTTTCATACATGTGTATATATGCACACACATAGCTTTGCTATACAACAGCTACATATATTTATGGTCTTCCATGTTTTAAAAATTCTTCAAAAGACTGAGTAATTCTTAGACACTCTAATAACTGCAAGGCAAATTCTCTCTTCTGAGTTATATAACAAGAAAAATACAGGTTTATGATGCCAAAGATGACAAAATTTTACCTAGAATAGTATGGGCATGCCATTGTAATTTAACTTTTTCTAATAAGGACAAGAGCTCCATAGATCATGGTTAATGGCACTCTGGGAGTTTCAACATTTCTGGGAGAGACCACATAACTCAGTGAACATATGGTGAATATTCCCTTAGGTAAAAGAAGAAAAGTTGGCATTTTCTCAAATGTTACAGTCAGATATGTGCTGAGAACAAGATGAAAACAAAGAAGAAAAAATATATCTGTGGTTCAGGATTTCAGATGGAAGTGTTTTGATTTGTTTTGTTTTGTTTTTCCTGTCAGGTTTGCAGGTTAAGTATAATATCTGTTAAGGTTTGATTGATTTACTTGAAATGTGTCCTTTTAAACCCTTCACAATTTTCGCTACATTTCCTGTATTCTTTTCAGTATGCCACAGTGAACTCTGGGTATTAAGTTTTGGACAGTTAGGATATAAAGTCTTATATTCATAAGCATTGTTTTTTCAAGCTATCTTTCCACCACTAAGTTATGCTGTCTCTCTTCTCAATAAAGTAACTGAATAGTTATCTGTTGTCAACATTAGAAGACACATATTACCTTCCAGTACAGATTGAGCTAGTCCTCCAGAAAAAGGTTTCTCTGCCAGTTCAAGCTTGATTACTATAACTTCTGTGTCCAAAGTATGTCATGTTCTAATGTCTTCAATAGGTCCTTCTGAGATAGCATCTGACTATGTACTCTTGACTAATCTGAAACTCACTATGTAGACCAAGGTTGCCTCAAACTCAGAAAGGTTGACTTCTCTTTGTTCCTTGGGTGCTCAGAATAAAGGCATAAAATATCACACCTAGTAGTCATATTATCTAATATCAAGAAGTGGTCCATATTGGTTTAGGAGTCTCTCTGATTCCCTAACCAACAATCAGAATAAAGGATTTCCATGCTTGGTAATAGAACATTTTTTTAGATAGTCTGTGGCTCTTAGGAAGGCCTTATCTTTCCAAATAGTTTAACTTCGTTTATACACACACACACACACACACACACACACACATATATATATCTATATCTATCTATATCTATATCTATATCTATATCTATATCTATATATATACTTATACACAGACACACATGCACGAAAAAGAGCATACTTACTTTTATTTAAATTGGATAAACAAGTTTTGCTATGACTTTTTCAGTCATCTTTATTGTTCTTTATCTCATCTCATCCTCCATACTTTCTGTATTCTTCTCCCACGGTATGGTTGCTTGAACAAGAAATGTCCTCCATAAACTCCAGTACTGAAAACTTGGTCTCAGTTGGTGATGATTTTGGGGAGCTTGTGAAACATTTGGGAGGTGGAATCTTCATGAAAGAAGTATATAACTGACAAAAGGCTTTGAGTACTAATAGCCTCTCCCCACTTCTTGTTCACTCTCCAGTAAGTACTTCCATTTGAATATTTGAGATCTCTATTTACAGTTCTTTTTGACATGCCTGCCATTTGTCACCAAGCCTACGAACCATGATAAACTCGTTTCCCACTGGAACTGAAATCCAAATTAAATTATTTTTTTCTTTAGGCTGCTTTTATTTCTGTATTTTATCATAGCAAGATAAAAGTAATTAATGCTTCTGTTCGTATAGTCTTTTAGGAAAGAGTAGGTGTTATTAAAAAATGTGCTCTGGTATTTTAAAATCCGATAAGAGGAAAGTACAATGATTATAAAAAAGTAAAGAAATAAATATTAATAATATTTTCTTGCCTAATCTATATTGTAGTTAAGTTGATTAATAAGTTTTGTCATTATAAATTTAGTTATACCTAAATGTTTTAATTTTTGAGTATGTATTATATGTGAAAATGTGAATAAAACTTAGTTTTAGAAATAACAGTGCAATGATAACTTATAAATTGTCTTATGGAAAAATTTTATGTCCATATCTAAATGATGAAACAAAAAGTAATTAATTTTCTATATAATGATAGATGATAGGTTGTTTTTAATTAAAATCTCATTCTTAAAATATACATGGAAATCATTAATTTCCTGATAGTTTTATGATAATATAATTTTATAAAATATTAATGTTCCCAGCATATGATTTAGTCACATGAGTAATAAGAATTGCAAGAATGTTATCAAAAATAAAATAGAGTTGGAAATTCTATTTTGGATTATCCCACAGAAAACAACTCTTTTAGACTGGTAGAAAAATTTCTATGGTGAGCTTGAATCAGTTTAAGGAGATATAGCAAAAAAATAGTTAGGAATATTAAACTAAAAATGTAGATAGAACAGTTTCATTTTGTATGCATTGTGCCTCATCTCACTTGCTGGTGTTGCTCAATGCAAATGTAACTCACCAAACTGTGACAGAAAGTTACACAAGAAAAGAGAGCAAAAAGAATGCCTCATCAGTCTTTGGAGATGATACTTAATCATGTCTAAAATACACTAGGAGCAAAGAAGCTATGTAAGACAGGATAAGCTATGAGATAGGTACCTAAATTATTCTCAGTGACTTGTTCTACACAAGGTCCAAGCAATGCTTGTTTCTGGAAACTTCAGTATTTCTTTCTTCAGGCCACAATCTTGTAATTTTAAATAATAAAAGTTCGCATAATTTTTTCACCAGGGAAACCAATGGCTTATTCTACAGAAGACCTCAGCAGGAAAATCTCCTTAGGAAGCACATACTTGTACATCTACTACACATTTCAGAAATTTTCATTGTTGAATGTCATAGATTTCATCATTACAGACATTTTTCTCTTGGGCCTATTCCATTTTTTTTTGTCCTCTGAAGAGCTATTCAACCCAGAGTTACTACAGGTACCCAACCCACCGGATGAAACACAGCTACTACATAGAAGAAAAGTGCATTGATGACCCTTGCCATTCAACTATTCACAATGTGATAGGTACACTAAGGGCCAATTCTGTATCCTAATTTTTCTGCTAGCTCTAATAACCTTATGTATATTCATACAAGGCTTTAGAAGACACGTGTATGTATAATAATACAATATATCAAGAGACTGCACAGATACACAGTCATTTTAAATATTCATTCTCAATCCTGTTTCCAGAGTTGTGGGTGGGACAAGCACCATTCATAGCCCACAGAGTAGGAGAAGTAAATATTGTCAGCCACAAATCCCATTGATTGTCCCAACCATCAAACATACATTAACAAAAATATCGTATTACCAGTTGTAGCTCTTGAACTTGTAAGTTCCTACCAATGTCCACAAGCTTCCATTTTCAAACTATGTAACAAGGTATTGAAATTCCAACTGGACACATTTACTGTCCATTGAATACATTGTACCCTTATCACATATCTCTAAGTCAAGACTTACAATTGAAAACATATAGCCCAGCACCCCACATCAATGAAACAATAAGGCTACATGTTCTCAGATCTGTTACAAGACCTTGCAATTATTGTCTGGTGGCACAAGATACTATAAACTGCTCCACAATGTCTGCACATGTTAACTATTTCATCAAATGGGAAGAAAATTAGATATGGCTACAAGAATGAAAAGAAAAACAAAAAATCAGAGGCCAAGGACTCCATGAGAGAAACTCACTAAAGTTTTATTAATCAACTAAAAAAAAACCAGCTATCTATGAATTTCTTGATGAAATAAGTTTGAGAAATTGTTTTAAAATTGAGGGAGAAAACAGGGAACAGGACAGGAGTTTAACACAGAGAGCCTCTGAAACACTCTACCATGCAGGGTATCAAAACATATGCTGAGAGTAATAGCCAAACTTGGGCAGAGTGCATGGAATCTTATAAAAGAAGGGGGGAATAGAAAGACCTGGAGGGGCAGGAGCTCCACAAGGAGAGCAACAGAACAAAAAAATCTGGGCACATGGGGTCTTTTGTGAGACTGATACTCCAAACTAGGACCATGCATGGCAATAATCTAGAACCCTTGCACAGATGTAGCCCATGGCAGCTCAGTCTCCAAGTGGGTTCCCTAGTAAGGAGAAAAGGGACCTTCTCTGTCATGAACTCATGGACTGGCTCTTTGATCACCTCCACCTGATGGGG
Source organism: Rhombomys opimus (assembly GCA_010120015.1). Classification (NCBI taxonomy): domain Eukaryota; kingdom Metazoa; phylum Chordata; class Mammalia; order Rodentia; family Muridae; genus Rhombomys; species Rhombomys opimus. The sequence continues at coordinate 409,874 of REGO01000558.1, read as the reverse complement.
GAGCAGCCTTACCAGTCCACAGAGGAAGACAATACAGCCAGTCCTGATGAGACCTGGTAGAATAGGGTCAGATGGAAGGGAGTAGGACCTCCCTTATCATTGGACTGGGGGAGGGGCATAAGAGAAGAAGAGGGAAGGAGGGTGAGATTGGGAGAGCATAGGGAAGGAACTACAGCTAGGCTACAAAGTGAATAAACTGTAATTAATAAAAATAAAATAAAAATTTCAAAAAATTAATACTGTGAAAAATCCTATCCTATCTAGATCAATCTACAGATTCATAGCACTGAATAATGTGAATGTTGCATAATACTGTGCACAAAACTCATTTGCACAGGAATGGACCTTCTTCAAAAGAAGACTAATACTACAAGCATTAAAATCAACAATAAATAAATGGACTATCATGACAGAAAATCATGTGTATGAAAAAAATGCCATTGTTCAGTTTCAGTGTCAATCTATAGAATGGAGAAAATAGTATCCATTGAATATCTTTTAGAGTGTTAGTATCTAATAGGCATAATTCATAACTGAGCATACCTCCATAAAAATTCCAACAAAACTCATCACAGAAATTGAAAAAGAAACCTTCAACTTCATATGAAAAGAACAACCAAATTCAGGAAAGCTGCAATAATCTTGACTAATGATAATAATAATAATAATAATAATAATAATAATAATAATAATGTTGGAGTGCTGGATGTATCACCATTCCAGATTTCAAGTTGTATACATACAGAGGTATAATAGTAAAAATAGGACAGTATTTACATAAAACCAGACATGATTGATGGAGATGAAATTGCATATACCAATGAACACCTGATTTTTCCAAAATAGAATTTAAAAACCAAACAAAAAACATCTTTAAGAAACAAAATCTTTAAGAAATGGTGCTATTCAAACTATGTGTCTGCATATAGGAGAATGAAAATAGGTCCACATTTATCACTCTACACAATACTGAACCCTAAGTCAAAGACTTGAACATAAGATCAGATACTTTAAAATCTGACAGAAAATAAATTTGGGAGTTGCCTTGACTTCATTTGTACAAGAAAGGGACTTCTTCGGATACTAATAGCACAAGCATTAAAGCCAACAATAAAAAATAGGACTTGAAGATTGGCTGCCCAGACCACACACGGTATCTGAACAGCAGCTTAGCAGTGAGAGAGGGGTGACTGGCAGGCTGTACTGTGGACACCAAACCCCCAATGTCTGTGTTTCTCAGGTTTTTCAGGTGATAGGAGAATCCACAAGGATAGCCAAAGGTCCATTTTCAGGCCATCCTGCTAACACTGGAAAAATTCCTGAACTCCCACCCAGCACTGCTGTAATCTTAGGCCACCCTCCCAAACCCACCATCTGTGGATGCCTTTCTAGGACCACCAGCAGCAGTGCACATAGCTCCTAATCTCCTAACCTTATGCCAACAGCCCAAAACCACCACTTATGGATACCTTTCTGGGACCAGCAGTGGGCACATGGAGCTTCTACCCACAGCTGTGGCAGCTCTGAACCTGCAGTCTTAAGCCACCCACCCAAACCCACCATCTTTGGAGACATTCCTGGGACCAGGGGCTGCAGCTCTCTAAACTCTGACTCCATAGCCATGGGCTACCTGATGCCCAAGCCTACTTTCTGTGGATACCTTTCAGGGAACAGAATATGGCAGATCAGACCTTGGGTGCTCATTCTCACTCCCTGTGGAGTGAATGCTTTCCTGTACTGAAGGTGAGGCTCTAAAACCTGGCTTCCACTCTTATAGTCCTGAGGACATCTTCTGGGTACTGGAGGCTTCTGGTTCCAAGTCCAGGAAACCATACTCAACATCCTGTGGTAGCAGCTATTAGTGGTACTAACTCTCACCGCCCAGTGGTCTAGTCAAGGGGATATAATCTGGTACTGTGGGGGAGGCAAGGAATTCTGCTTGCTCCCTACCCACCTCCACCATGGGTAGATGTAGAGACCCACAGCCAAACATTAGACAGAGCTCGGGAGTTTTTTATTTGTTTGTTTGTTTCTTTGTTTGTTTGTTTTAATTTGAGTTCAAGGGTTATATGGAATAATTTGGGGAATGATTGAGGGAGCTGGACTGGTCAAGGACTCAGCAAGAATACCTACAGAGTCAATTAATCTGGGTCCATGAGGCTCACAAAAACTGAACCACCAACAAAAGACCATACATGAACTGGTCCTCGAACCCCTGAACATATGTAGCAGATGTGCAGCTTGATCTTCATGTGGGTTCCCCAGCAACCTGAGCAGGGCCCTCTCTGACTCTTTTGCCTGCCTTTGGATCACTTTTCTCTAACTGGGCCATCTTGTCAGAGGAAATGCCTAGTCCTCCATCAACTTAATGTTCTAGGGTAGTTTGGTACCTATGGGAGACTTCTTCTTTTTATGAGGAGAAGGAGATAAAAGAATGGGAGGGCAGGGATGTGTGAAGGAGGACTGGGAGGAGAGAAGCAGAAGCTGCAATTAGGATATAAAATGAATAAATAAATATATTTTTTAAATATAAAAGTTATGCTGTGGTAAATGTGGAAAGAAATTTTTGGAGTGACCAACCAATTACTTTTCCAGTTTAAGACCCATGTAATGAAAAAGATGCCAGTACTGACACTGCCTGGAGGGCAATGACCTAGAGGCTAAAGCCCAAAAATCCGATGCCAGAACAAAACAACATGCATGTTAAAACAACAACAGCAACTCCAGCAAAATAAAACAACCCCTTTAAAAACATTGAAAAATTCAAAAAATAATCCAATGCCCCCAAAAAACAAAAGTAAATTATATTATTCCTTACAATATCCTGCTATAATTGCAGACAGAAGCTTAACATAATCATAATTGTCATAACAGAGGTTCCACCTAACAACTGATGGAAACATGCAAATACCCACAGCCAACATTAGGCAGAACCTGGTGAATCCTGTGAAAAAGGCGAGGATTGTAGGAGCCTGAAGTGTCAAAGGCACCACAGGAAAATCCACAGAATCAACCAACCTGGACACTGATACTGAATAAACAATTAGGGAGCCTCCATCGTTTTGAATTAGGCCCTCTGCATATATGTTATGGTTGCTTATCTTGGTCTTCCTGTAGGACTCCAAAAAGATGGAGTGAGAGCTGTCTCTGAAGCTTTTGTCTGCTTTTGGGACCCTTTTCCTACTACTGGATTACTTAGTCTAGCCTTAACACAAGAGGTGGTGCCTAGCTTTATTGGAAACTTTTATGGCATGTTCAGTTGATATCCCTGGGAGACTAGTTCTATTTTTTTAATGGAAATAGAGCAGTGAAACTAGGGGATAATGGAGGTATGAGGGAGAGGCACTGAAAGAGATAAGGGAGGGGAAACTGAGGTAGAGATTTAATATATTAGAAAACAATATTTGTTTCATATACATATACATATATATATATATATATATTTACAAATTATTCACGTTGTATCCTTATTGTAGCCTTCTCCCTCATCTCCTTCTAGTTCACTCTCCCACTCTCTTCACCCCCTATGTCTTTCCCCTAGTCCACTGACAGGGTAGTTCCTCCTCCCATACTATCTGACTTTAGACTTTCAAGTATCATCAGGACTTCATGTATCCTCTTCCTCTGTGGCCTGGTAACACCACCCCACCAGGGGGAAATGATCAAAGAACAGGCAAAAGAGTTCATGTCAGAGATTACCCCTGCTCCCCTTACTAGGGATCTTACTTGAAGGCTGAGCTGCCTATAGGTTACATCTGCTCAGGGGTCTAGGTCCTCTTTATGCATAGTCCTTGATTCATGCATCAGTCTCTGAAGCATGCCCTTCCCAGTCCCAGATTTTTTTAGCTTTGTTGACATCCTTGTGCAGTTCATAACCCCTCCAAGTCCTTCTATCCAACCTTCTTCCACAAGATTCCATGTGCTCTGCCAAAAGTTTGGCTATGAGTCTCAGCATCTGTTTCAATCCCCTGCTGGGTGGAATCTTTCACAGGACATCTGTGGTAGGGTCCAGTCCTGGTCTCTTTCTTCCACAGCTTCCAGTGTCTATCCTGTTTGCCCTTCTGAATGAGGTTCAAGCATCCTCACTAGGGTCTAATTTAAAAGGAAAACCAAAACCAAAAATGAAACAAAACACAAAACAAGAACTAAATAAATATTGTTTCTCAACCTGTGGGTTGTGGAGATTGAACTATTCTTTCCCAGGGGTTACTTAAGACACCAGAAAACTCAGATATTTATATTTCCATTCACAACAGTGGCAAAATTACAGTAATTATTTTATAGTTGAGGATCACAACAACATAAGTAACCATATAAAAGGTTGAGAACCACTGCTCTAAAGAATGTAAGATGTAAGAAAGAGAGAAGAGGACACTTAGAAGCCTGCCCATAGCTATGCTATAGGGTGTCTACTTTGAGTAGAGGCAAGCGCTGTGGCCTGCTCACACATATTCAGGTATGTGGTAGACAGATGGGAGAGAAAGAGAAGAACATTTTGATCATTGGGAAAAGAGGTGGATCTAGAGAATCAAGGGTGAAGAGGAACAACCTTTTTTTGTGTAGCCTGCCCAGCCACCTGAGGCCATGGTAAAATCCCAGACCATGCTACCTTTATACACAATGTCTGGGTCCACAGCCATGCAGCAAGAGAGGCATGTGCCAATGTCCTTGGCTCATGTTATCAGTGAAGACCATGTGAACTTCCCTGCTGTGGACTATTACATGGGCTGTTGATGTGGAACCACATTGATGTTTAAGGGCTGAGCAGAGTTGTCCCCACACCTCGCTGGCTGAGGCATTTTGGAAAGCTCACCCCACCAATCATGGACTGTATATCACTCTAGAGGGCCCTGCACCTCATCTGAGAAGCACAGCTTCCTGTGAACAGGTTCTGTGCTTGTGCGCAGATTCTCTAATTATTAGTCATATGCTGAACACCATCGGCACAAGTGTTTTGCTGGGTCACTCAGGTGGTGTCTTTAGACCATCCTTAGTGAGAAGAGCTAGAGGATGGGTAGGATCATCTTGCATTCATTGAGGTGTGGCATGGTGAAAGTAGTGTTCTGAAACATGTAGAGCTTCCCTGGCTCTGGTGGCAGGCACACTGGTGAACTGGCCCTGAGGGTAAGAGAGGAGCTTACCATCCACTGGACCATCCACTCACCTGTCAAGAGGAGATAAGGGTAAAGGGGAGATGTCCTTCCCATTTTTTCCGTCACCACCTGAGGCAGTCGGAGAGTTGGCCCCAAGGTCAAGAGAATAGGAGATCTGTCCCTCCTCCTCCACAGTTGCAACAATTTGGATATCAGGCCAGGTACCACTCCTGGATAACATGGTAGAGCTTGTCTTGATGTCAAAAGAATAGGTGAGCTAGCCCCAAGGGTGTCAGAGTGTTAGAACTGGCTCAGCCACTCAGGCTACAGCATTAGGTGATTTAGTGTAACAGTGCCTGAGAGCTAGCCTGGTGGTGTAAGTGTAGAAGAGATGACGGGCTGACAAACCTAGATGATCCCCCTCCCCGGCCCAGATCCATGGCTTTCCCCAAAATGTACCTAATCTACAAACCAAGAGAGCATGTGAAGGAGCTGATCATTCAGATCCAAAGCTGCAGGATCTCTATGACCCAGGGCAACAGTAGGATATCTGGAATGAATTCAATAAGAATACAGTATTGATGGATCAGCTCCAAAGCTGCAGGATCTCTATGACCCAGGGCAACAGTAGGATATCTGGAATGAATTCAATAAGAATACAGTATTGATGGTGTAGAAGAAGCCAGAGGCATCTATCCAGACTAATAAATCATTGCAATGAACATTTGTAAGTAAAGAAGTATAGACATAAGTGTTACATACTATGGTACACTACAGCATTTGAGATATTGTTCATCCTTTGTTTATTTTTTATTTATTTTTATTTTTGTTATTTTCTTTGGGGGGTGGGTTGCAAGGGCAAATGGTGGATAAGAAGGGGTGATGAAATAAGTGGATTTGGGTTTCATGATGTGAAATTCACAAATAATCAATAAAAAAACTTAAAAAAATAAAGATGAGAGAAAGAAAGTAGTTAAAATTTAAAAATAAGGTACAAAAATGCTGGAGCAAAATCTTACATAGTAACAATAAAGCTGAATACAAGTGAAATAAATTGCCTAATATACATTAAAGTGGTAAAATAAAATAAGAGGTAAGATTGTATTATTTATAAGAAAGGCTATTAGCCTTAAGAATACAAACACTGAAAATAGAGTCATATGACAATAATATTTTCCATGTAAATAGAACTGCAAAACAAGGAATGTGTATAATTAAATTAAAACACTGTAAATCAAAAGCAGTAAAGACCAAAAATGATCATTACACTACGATAAAGAGTAAATTAAACAAACAATATAGAAATTCTAAGAATTGTACATCTAAGTCAGAATATTCAAACCAGAAAACAAAAACTTCTGCAAAGTGCAGGAGAGATAGATTTCTTTTTTTTTTCTTTACTTTACTTTTATTTTTGGTTTAGATTGTTACTGTTTTTTTAATATATATATATATAACAATTTATTCACTTTGTGTCCCGCAGTAGCCCCCTCCTTCATCTCCTCCCAGTTCCACCCATTCACCCTCTTCTCCCTATGCCATTTCCCTAGTCCCCTGATAGGGGAGGACCTCCTCCACTTTTATTTTATCTGCGCTTATCAGGTCTCATCAGGACTGGCTGCATCATATTCTTCTGTGACCTGACAAGGCTGCAACTCCAGGGTGAGTTTATCAAAGAGCTTTCCACTGAATTCATATTAAAGAGAGTCTCTGTACCCCTTACTAGGCAACCTACTTGGAAACTGAGCAGACAATGGGCTTCCTTCAAATAGGAGGTCTAGGTCATCTCCATGCACAGTCCTTAGTTGGAGTATCATCTCTGTCTGCCCCCCCTGGATCCAGGTATTTTAGATCTGTTTTTCTACTTGTGGAGTTCCTATCCCCTCCAGGTCTTTCTCTCTCCTGCTAATTCCATAAGTATTCCGGAATTCTGCCCAAAGTTTAGTTATAAGTCTCAGTTTCTCCTTTGATACACCGGTAGATAGAGTCTTTCGGAGGTCGTCTGTGGAAGACTCCTGTACTGTTTGGTCCTTGTCTTCTCTTCAGATGTATATCCTATTTTCCCTTCTGAATGAAGAATAAGAATCTTCCCTTTCTGTTTACATTTTTGGGACTACTGATTTTAGTATGTTTATCTTATTTTATACGGCTAATGTCCACTTATATCATATTTGTATATATCATATTTGTATTTCTGCTTCTGGGTTACCTAGCTCAGGATGATCTTTTCTAGTTCCAACTATTTGCTTGTAAATTTCACGACTTCCTTGTTTTTACTTGCTGAGGAGTATTCCATTGTGAAAATGTACCACACTTTCTGTATCACTCACTCCCTTGAGGGAAATCTGGGTTGTTTCCAGATTCTGGTTATTAAAAATAAAGATGTTATGAACATGGATGAACAAATGTCCTTATTAATGGTGGGGGGTCTTTTAGTATATGCCTAGGAGTGGTATAGCCGGATCTTGAGGAAGCACTATTCCTAATTTTCTGAGGAAGGGCCAGGTTGATTTCCAAAGTGTACAAGGTTACATTCCTTCCCATCAGCAAAGGAGGAGTGTTCCTCTTTCTCCACATCCTCACCAGAATGCATCGTCCCTTGAGTTTTCTATCTTAGCCATTCTGATGGGTGTGAGGTGAAAGCTTATAATTATAATTATCCTTATGATTAAGAATGTTGAGCATTTTTTAGTTTTTCTCTATCATTTCAATATTTGTATGGTGAGAATTCTCTGTTTAGCTCTGTACCCCATTTTTTATTTTTTAATATATTTTTTACATATTTTTAATTTTATTTTTATTTTTTAATTGTTTTTAATATTAATTACACTTTATTCTTTTTGTATCCCCCTATAAGCCCCTCCCTCCTCCCCTCCCGATACCACACTACCTCCCCCTTCTTCATACATGCCCCTCCCCAAGTCCAATGATAGGAGAGGTCCTCCTCTCCTTCCTTCTGATCTTAGTCTATCAGATCACATCAGGAGTGGATGCAAAGGCATCTTGTGTGGCCTGGTAAGGCTGCTCCCCTCTCAGGGGGATGTGATCAAAGAGCAGGCCAATCAGATTATGTCAGAGGCAGTCCCTCTTCCCATTACTATGTAACCCACTTGGACACTGAACTGTCATGTGCTACATCTGTGCAGGGGTTCTAGGTTATCTCCATAAATAGTCCTTGGTTGGAGTATGAGTCTATGGGAAGTTCCCTGTGTTCAAATTTTCTGGTTCTGTTGCTCAGCTTGTGTGGTTCCAGTCCTCTCCAGCTCTTACTATTTCCCACTTCGTACATAAGATTCCAGGCACTCTGCCCAACAGTTGGCCATAAATCTCAGCATCTGCTTTGATAGCCTGCAAGGCAGAGCCTTTCAGAGGCCCTCTGTGGCAGGTTCCTAGGTTGTTTCCTGTTTTCTTCTTCTGATGTCCAATCTCTTTGCCTTTCAGGATGGGAATTGAGCGTTTTAGTCAGGGTCCTCTCTCTTAATTTATTTAGATGTACAGATTTTAGTAGGTTTATACTACGTTATGTCTATATGAGTGAGTATATACTGTGTGTGTCTTTCTGCTTCTGGGACAGCTCACTCAGGATGTTTCTTTCTAGGTCCCACTATTTACCTGCAAATTACATTATTTCCTCATTTTTCATTGCTGAGTAATACTCCATTGTGTAGATGTACCACAATTTCTGCATCCATTCCTCCTCTGAGGGGCATCTGGGCTGTTTCCCGCTTCTGGCTATTGGAAATAAAGCTGCTACAAACATGGTTGAGCAAATGTCCTTATTGTGTACTTGAGGCTCTTTTGGATATATGCCTAGGAGTGGTATGGCTGAGTCTTGAGGAAGCGCTATTCCTAGTTGTCTGAGAAAGGGCCAGATTGATTTCCAGAGTTGTTGTACAAGTTTACATTCCCACCAGCAGTGGAGGAGGGTTCCCCTTTCTCCACAACCTCTCCAGCATGTGTTGTCACTTGAGTTTTTCATCTTGGCCATTCTGGTGGGTATGAGGTGAAATCTCAGGGTCGTTTTGATTTTCGTTTCCCTAATGGCTAATGAGGTTGAGCATTTATTTAAGTGTTTCTCTGCCATTCGATATTCCTCTAAAGAGAATTCTCTGTTTAGTTCTGTTCCCAATTTTTAATTGGATTACTTGGTTTGCTGCTTTTCAGCTTCTTTACTTCTTCATATATACTGGATATTAGTCCTATATCAGATAGAGGGTTGGTGAAGATTCTTTCCCAATCTATAGTCAGTCTTTTTGTTCTTGATGATAGTTTCTTTGATTTACAGAAGCTTTTCAGCTTCATGAAGTCCCATTTATTGATTGTTGCTCTTAGAGCCTATGCTGTTGGTGTTCTGATCAGGAAGTTGTCTCTTGTGCCAATGAGTTCAAGGTTTTTCCCCACTTTTTTTTTTTTTCTAACCGATTTAATGTGTCTGGTTTTATGTTGAGGTCTTTGATCCACTTGGACTTTAGTTTTGTGCAGGGTGATAAGTATGGATCTATTTGCATTTTTTTTACATGTAGACAGCCAGTTGGACCAGTACCATTTGTTAAAGATGCTGTCCTTTCTCCATTGTATGGTTTTGGCATCTTTGTCAAAATCAGGTGTCCATAAGTGTGTGGGTTTATCTCTGGGTCCTCTGTTTGGTTCCATTGATCCACCATTCTGTTTCAATGCCAGTACCTTGCAGTTTTTATTACTGTTGCTCTTTAGTACAGCTTAAGATCAGGGATGGAAATACCCCCAGAAGATCTTTTATTGTAGAGGATTGTTTTAGGTATTCTGGGTTTCTTATTATTCCATGTGAACTTGAGAATTTTTCTTTCTAGGTCTGTAAAGAATTGTGTTGGTAATTTGATGGGAATTGCAATGAATCTGTAGATTGCTTTTGGTAAGATGGCCATTTTTACTAGGTTAATCGTGCCAAGCCATGAGCATGGGAGGTCTCTCCATCTTCTTTCTTCAGAGACTTGAATTTTTTTTCATACAAGTCTTTGACTTGCTTGGTTAGGGTTACTCCAAGGCATTTTATGTCATTTGTGGCTATTGCTAAGGGTGCTGTTTCCCTAATTTCTCTCTCAGCACATTTGTCTTCTGTATACAGTCAGGCTACCGATTTTTTGAATTAATTTTGTATCCAGCCACTTTGCTGAAGTTGTTTATCAGCTGTAGGAGTTCCCTAGTAGAGTTTTTGTGGTCACTAATGTACACTATCATATCATCTGCAAATATTGATACTTTGACTTCTTCCTTTCCAATTTGTATCCCCTTGATCTCCTTCAACTCTCTTATTGCTCTAGCAGAGACTATGTTGAAGAGATATGGAGAGAGTGGGCAACCTTGTCTTGGCCCTGATTTCAGTGCGATTTCTTTAAGTTTCTCTCTGTTCAGTTTGATGTTGGCTATAGGTTTGCTGTATATCGCCTTTATTATGTTTAAGTATGTGCCTTGTATCCCTGATCTCTCCAATACTTCAACCACAAATGGTTGTTGGATTTTGTCAAATGCTTTTTCAGCATCTAGGGAGATTATCATGTTTTTTTTTCTTTCAGTTTGTTAATATGATGGATAACATTGACAAATTTCTGTATATTGAACCACCCCTGCATACCTGGGATGAAGCCTACTTGTTCATAGTGGATGATATCTTTGATGTGTTCTTGTATTCGGTTTGCAAATATTTTGTTGAGTATTTTTGCATCAATGTTCATAAGGAAGATTGGCCTAAAATTCTCTTCCTTTGTTTGGTCTTTGTGTGGTTTAGGTACCAAGGTGACTGTGGCTTCAAATAATGAGTTTGGCAATGTTCCTTCTGTTTCTATTTTGTGGAATAGATTGAAGAGAATTTGAGTTAGCTCTTCTTTGAAGGTCTGGTAGAATTCTGTACTGAAACCATTTGGTCCTGGGCTTTTTTTGAATGGGAGACTTTTAATTACTGCATCCATTTCTTTGGGGAATATAGGACTATTTATTTGATTTGCCTGATCTTCATTCAGCTTTGGCAAGTTGAAACGATAAAGAAAATTTTCCATTTCATTTAGGTTTTCAAATTTTGTGGCATATAGACTTTTGAAGTAAATTTTAATGATTGTTTGGATTTCCTCAGTATCTAAATTTATGTCCCTCTTTTCATTTCTGATCTTGTTGATTTGGGAGTCTCGCTGCCTTTTAGTTAGCTTGGCTAAGGTTTTATCTATCTTGTTGGTTTTCTCAAAGAACCAGCTTTTGGTTTCATTGATTCTTTGAATTGTTTTATTTGATTGATTTCAGCCCTGAGTTTGATTATTTCCAGCTGTCTACTCCTTCTTGGTGTGTCTGCTTCTTCTTTTTCTAGAGTTTTTAAGTGAGCCATTAAGTTGCTTGAATGAGCTGTCTTGAATTTCTTCTTGAAGTCACTTAGTGCTATGGACTTTCCTCTTAGCACTGTTTTCATTGTGTCCCATAAGTCTGGGTATGTTGTGTCTCCATTTTCATTGAAATCTAGGAAGACTTTAATTTCTTTCTTTATTTCTTCCCTAACCCAACTGTCACTTAGGTGTAAGTTGTTCAGTTTCCATGGGTGCGTAGACTTTTTGCTATTTCTGTTGTTGTTGAGGTCGAGCTTTATTCCATGGTGATCAGACAAGATACAGGGGATTATTTCAATCTTCTTGTATCTGCTGAGGCTTGCTTTGTGACCAACTATGTGGTGTATTTTGGAGAAGGTTCCATGAGGTGATGAGAAGAAGGTAAATTGTTTTTTGTTTGGGTGTAATGTTCTGTAAATATCTGTCAGGTCCATTTGATTCATGACCTCTGTTAGAGACAATGTTTCTGAGTTTAATTTCTGTCTTGTTGACCTGTCCTTTGTTGAGAGTGTAGTGTTGAAGTCTCCCACTATTAATGTGTGGGGATCTATGTGTGGTTTAAGTTTTATCAATGTCTCTTTTACAAATGTGGATGTCCTTGTATTTGGGGCATAGATGTTCAGGATTGTGATGTCTTCCTGGTGGAATTTTCCCTTGATGAGTATTAAGTGTCCTTCCCCATCTCTTTTGATTAATTTTGGTTGAAAGTCTATTTTATCAGCTATTAGAATGGCTACTCCTGGTTGCTTCTTGCGTCCATTTGCTTGGAAAGCCGTCCTCTAACCCTTTACCCTCAGGTAATGTCTATCTCTGTGACTTAGGTGAGTTTCTTGTATGCAACTGATTGCTGGGTTTTGGTTATGTATCCATTCTGTTAGTCTGTGTCTTTTTATTGGAGAATTGAATCCATTGATGTTGAGAGAGATTAATGGCCAGTGGCTGTTAGATCCTTTGATTTTGATGTTGTCTGTGGTCCTAAGGTTGTGTGTTCTTTTGCTTTTTGTTTTACTGTAGTGAGGTTAATTATTTCCCGTGTTTTCTTGAAAGTAGCCAGTTTTCTTGGGTTGTATTTTCCTTTCTAGTGTCTTCTGTAACTCTTGATTTGTGTTAGATATTGTTGAAATTTATTTTTGTCATTGAATATCTTGTTTTCTCCATCTATGAGGACTGAGAGTTTTGCTGGTTATAGTAGCCTCGGCTGACATCTGTGTTCTCTTAGGGTCTGCATGATAACCAGGCCCTTCTGGTTTTCATAGTCTCTGTTGAGAAGTCAGGTGTGATTCTAATGGGTTTGCCATTATATGTTACTTGGCCTTTTTCCCTTGCAGCTTTTAGTATCTTTTCTTTGTTCTGTATACTTACTGTTTTGATTATTATGTGGCAGGAGCATTTTCTTTTCTTGTCTAATTTATTGGGTGTTCTTTAGGCCTCTTGTATTCTTATTGGCCTCTCCTTTATGTTGGGGAATATTCTTCAATGATTTTGTTGAAAATATTTTCTGGGCCTTGGAGCAGGGAATCTTCTTTTTTCTCTCCACCTATTATTCTTAGGTTTTGTCTTTTTATGTTGTCTTGAATTTCTTGGATCGTCTGTGTCAGGAATTTTTTAGATTTAACATTTTTTTGACAGATACATCTATTTCTTCCATTGTATCTTCCACACCTGAGATTCTTTCTTCCATCTCTTGTAGTCTATTGGTTACGCTAACCTCTGTGGTTCCTGTTTTCTTCCGTAAGTTCTTTCTTTCCACAATTTCCTCCATTTGTGTTTTCTTTAAGTTTTCCAATTCTGTCTTCAGGTCTTGAGCCATTTTGTTGATTTCCTTCACCTGTATGACTGTATTTTCCTGTTTTTCCATCAATTCCTTCAGCTGTTTGTTTGAACAATCCTCTTTTTCTTTTATTTCATTCAGTGATTTAAGTATTTCCTCTCTATAGGCCACTAACTCTTTGGCTGCAACTTCCTTTATTTCTTTATGGATGTCCATAAACTGTTTGTTTTTATCTTCCTCTATTTCTTTACCCTTTTTATTTGTTTCCTCTGTTATCTTCTTTGTGATCATAGACGCTAGGTCAGCTTCTTGCATTTCAATTATGCTGGGGTGTCTAGGGCTACTTGTCCCTGGATAACTAGTTTCTGGAGATGCCATATTGCTCTGGCTTTTGTTGGTTGAACTTGTACGCTGGCCTCTACCCATTGGGTTATCTTAGGTTTTTGGAAGGTGGTTTCTGTTTTTTTCTGGAATCCTTTGGTGGAGAGAATCCCTTTGGCAGGAAGATGGTTTTTTCTGAAGGAAGCTTTCCCAGCTTATTGGATATAGTCACTGAATAGCTGGTGTTTTGCAGGGGTTGCTGCTGCTCACCGCAGGCATAGAGACCTGAGGGCTAACTGTGATCCTTATTAGTCAAGAGGCCTCTCTCTCACCAGGAAAAGTCCTGAAGACAGCTGCCCTGTGTCTTGCTGTGAATTTAGTGATCTGCTGCTGTAATCTGTGTGTCGCATGGTTTAGTTGATTTTGTTAGGGATAACTGGTTACCCCGTGGAGCAGTATGTGAGGGTTGATCTCTGGGATCCTGGGCTTTTGTAGGTCTGAGGTTGGGGATCTGTGCCCCAGTACCAAAGCAATAATCTGTGGCGGGTGAGTACTGCTCTTCTAGTAACAGCAGGCTATCTGGTGCACAACAGGTCCCTGGTCTGTGCCAATCTGTGGGACCTTTTCTGGGGATATTCTGAATGTCTAAGTTTGTCCCCTTTGCTTAGTTCCCTGTGAGGATTTCTCCAGACAGTGACTCCAAGTCTCTGGTGTCCTGGGGTGCACGGTTCTGTCTGTGAGGAATAGTTGGTACAAAGCAGGTCTCTGGACTGGCAGCACATGTGCCTGCCTGCTAGTCTGTGGGAGCTGGGTGCCCACCTACTCTCTGTGCTTCCGGCTTGAGGCCAGATCAGTGCTGGTGGCTAGTACCCACAGGTCTGTGAGTGACTTTCCCCAGGTAAAGCCTGGGTGTCCCAAGTTAGTACTGTTTCTTTCCTTCCCTGTGGGGCCCGCTTTTGACAGGAACTCCCAGATTGTGTTGCACTAGGGCGTGCAGCTCAATCTGTGCTAGAGAGCTGGCATGCAGCCCCTGTCTGCACATGCAGCTGGAGCCCAGTTCAGTGATGGCGGCTCAGACCTGCCAGTCTGCCAGACTTTTTTCCAGGGAAACACTGGGTGACCCATGGCCAGTCCCGCTATTTCCTTCCCTGTGGGATTTTCTGGCAGCTGGGCCTCCCAGTCTCTGGTGTTTTTGTGCCCACTGTTCAGCCTGGGAAGGTGATCGGAACACGCAGGTGTGTGGCTCTGGTCTGGTGACTTAGTGCCTCTGCAAACTAGGATCTCTTCCAGGTTCTGCCTGGGTGGCCTGACCGTGGACCCAACTGATTCCCATGCTGTGGGGGTTTCCTCTCACCTGGGAAACACGATCACTGTTGTTTCAGGGCCCAGAGTTCAGTCTCTTGGTCGCTGAATGGAAAATGTTGTCCTGCTCCTTAGATGCAGTATTCTACTGGTGCCGCTGTCTTGGCCTCCTGTACCCCATTTTTTAATTGGATTACTTGGTTTGTGGTATTTAACTTCTTCATTTCTTTATATATTCTGGATATTAACCCTCTGTCAGATGTAGGGTTGGTGAAGATCTTTTCTAAGTCTGTTGGCTGTCGTTTTGTTCTGATGACAGTGTCCTTTGCTTTACAGAAGGTTTTCAGTTTCATGAGGTCCCATTTATTAATTGTTGATCTCAGAGCCTGTGGTGTTGATGTTCTTTTCAGAAAGTTGTCTTGTGTGCCAATGAGTTCAAGATTCTTACCCACTTTTTCTTCTAAAAGTTTTAGTATGTCTGCTTTTATGTTAAACTCTTTGATCCACTTGAACTTTACCTTTGTGTGAGGTGATAAATATGGGTCTATTTGTATTTTTCTACATGCAGACATTGAGTGAGACCAGCATCATTTGTTGAAGGTGCTACCTTTTTGCCATTGTACGGTTTTGGCTTCTTTGTCAAAAATTAAGTTTCCATAGGTGTGTGGGTTTATTTCTGGGTCTTCAGTTTGATTCCATTGGTTTACCAGTCTGTTTCTATGCCAGGACCATGCCATTTTTATTACTGTTGCTCTATAGTATAGCTTGAGATCTGGGAAGGATACTTCCAGAATATCTTTTATTGTTCAAGCTTGTTTTAGCTATTCTGGGTTTTCTGTTCTTCCACATGAGATTGAGCATTGTTCTATCAATGTCTGTAAAAAAATTGTAATGTTATTTTGATGGGAATTGCATTGAATCTAAAGATTGCTTTTGGTAGGATATCCATTTTCACTGTGTTAATCCTATTGATCCATGAACATGGGATTATCTTCCCATCCTCTGATATCTTCTTAAATTTCTTCAAAATTGAGCATATAGTCAAACAGAAAGCAAGCCTCAACAGACTCAAGAAAATTGAAATAATCCCTTTTATCGTATCAGACCACCATGGTCTAAAACTAGACCTAAACAACAGAAATAACAAAAAGCCTACACACACATGGAAACTAAACAACTCTCTATTTAATGACAACTGTTTCAGGGAGGAAATAGGAAAAGAAATTAAAGACTTCCTAGGACATAATGAAAATGAAGGTAAAAATTACCTTAAATTCTGATATACAGTAAAAGCAATGCTACAAGGAAAGTTCATAACAATAAGTACCTTCATAAAGAAATTCGAAGTATCTCATACAAGCAACTTAATTGCACACCTGGAAACACTAGGAAAAAATGCAGACACCCCAAGAGTAGTAAACTGATGGAAATAATCAAACTCAAGGCTGAAATTAATACATTAGAAACAAGGAGAACAATTCAAAGAATCAATGAGACCAAGAGCTGGCTCTTTGATAAAATCAATAAGATAGACAAACCCTTAGTCTAACTAACTAAAAGACAGAGTGACACTGTCTAAATCAACAAAATCAGAAATGAAAAGGGGGATATAACAACACACACTGAGAAAATCCAAAAAATCATTAGGTTCCACTTCAAAAGCCTACATTCAACAAAACTTGAAAATGTAAATTAAATGGAAAATTTTCTTGATAAAATCCATTTGCCAAAGCTGAATCAAGATCAGGTAAATAAAATAAATAGTTCTCTATCCCCTAAGGAAAAAGAAGCTATCATCAAAAGTTTCCCATCCAAGGAAAACCCAGGTCCAGATGGTTTCAGTACAGAATTCTAGCAGACCATCAAAGAAGAACTAATATCAATACTCTTCAAACTATTCCAGAAAATAGGGAAAAAAAGGAGCATTATCAATCTCATTCCATGAGGCCACAGTCATGTTTGTACCTAAACTGCACAAAGACTCAACAAATAACGAGAAGTTTAGAGGAATCTCACTTAAGTATATTGATGCAAAAATACTCAATAAAATACTCCCAAGCTGAATCCAAGTACACATTAAAGAAATCATTCACCACAACCAAATGAAGGGGTGGTTCAACATACAAAAATCAATCAGTGTAATCCACCATAAAAATAACCTGAAAGAAGAAATAAAGACGCATGATCAGCTCCTTAGATGCTGAAAAAGCATTTGACAAAATCAACACCTGTTCATGTTTAAAATTTTGGAGAGATCAGTGATACAATGCACATACCTGAACATAGTAAAACAATATACAGCAAGCCCACATCCAATTAAATGGAGAGAAATTTAAATTAATCCCACTGAAATCAGGGACAAGGCAAGGCTGCCCACTCTCTGTTTATCTCTTGAACATAGTTCTTCAAGTCCTAGCTAGAGCAATAAGAAAACTAAATAAGATCAAAGGGATACAAATTGTAAAAGGAGAAGTCAAAATATCACTATTCACATATTATATGATAGTATGCATGAGTGACCCCAAAAATTCTACCAGAGAACTCCTTCAGCTGATAAACATCTTCAGCAAAGTGGCAGGATTTAAAATTAACTCCAGGGGGGGCCAAGATGGTGGCACCAGGAGAACAGTGTGTCTGAGAAGTGGGACAGCACTCTCAGTGCAGCGACCAGGAGACTGAACTCTGGGCTCTAAAACTGTAGCGATCGTGTTTCCCAGGTGAGGGGTTCTCCCACAGCATGGTAATCAGTCAAGGCTACTCTCAGCTGCCCAGCCAGAACACAGAAGAGAACCCGGCTAATGCGGGCTTTGGTTCTCTGAGCTGGTGCCACAGGTCTGCATGTCCCGATCACTTTCCCAGGCAGATTGGTGGGCATAAGGGTGCCTGAGACTGGGAGTCCCAGTTGTAAGAAAACCCCATGGGGAAGCAAAGTTGCGAGTCCGATCACGGGTTCCCTGGAATGTCTCCCTGCTGAGGGTACCCGCTGCCATCACAAGTGAACTCCCGCTGCTCGAGGAGAGCAGCTGCGCACCCAGCTCAAAATCCCTACTCCCTCTTGGGAGGAGGCAGGAGGCAACCAGCAGAATCTGCCACAGACCACATTGTCTGTACCCCAACCCGAGATCGGGGCTGAGGAAACCCAATCCTTTCAGGCACTCCCCCAAATGCTGCCATAACCCTGCCTTGGCGGAGCAGAAGGATAAAGCAGCACACAGCGGCTTCACAGTGCCAGAACTCCAGTCCTGCCGGCTGCTCCTAGCAAACAAACTACAGCTCAGGAACTGGGACTGTGGTTATTCTACACGTCCTGAGATTATCCTGGGTCCAGCGCAATAAGGTCTAGCAGCAAGTTCTATCACCGGAGCCCCCCCCGACCCCTGGCAGAGAAACCCCATCTCAGGATCGGACCGAGAAGCCACAACCCCTTCTGGCACTACCCTGAGAGAACCTCCATAAGCTTGCCCTAGCAGAGGGGAAGGTCAGAGGGGGAAGGACAGAGAGGCAGCCTGCCAAGGACACAGCACCCTCTCTCCAGCTCACCCAGCGGCCCCTAGCAGAGAAACCCAAGCTCTGGATCTGAGGAAACTCAACCCTACCTGGTACACTCTCAGGATCAGCAAACATAGGTTCTACCGCCAGGCTGCTTCTGGCAGAGAGATCTGGGCCCGGGATCTGGGATTGAGAACACTCAACCTAACTCTTTCCAGCGCCACCCCGGGACCAGTCAACATAACCCCTCCTGGCAGAGGGAAAGGACAAAGAGGCAGCACACAGGAAAGGTGGACACCGAGTCCTGCAGCCACAGTGTCACAGAGCTTACTGTTAGCCTACCAGTGGACTCTCCACAGCAGGAAAAAATCAGAGAGTAGTGAGCAAGGGGAACCCCTGTGCATTCCAACTGGTCTGGCAAGAGAGTGAGTGAGCCTTCTAGGGAGAGTTTGCCCCAGACCCAGGGCCTCTCCACAGAAACAACAAGACGAGAACCCTGCCACTCTTACCCCTAGTGTGGGCATCATAGGGATTCTTGGGATAGCGTCCCCAACACTGAAGCCTCTGCCTTCCGGGTCCACCAGTGTAATCCAGGCAAACAATCTCTGGATCTCAGACAGAACTGCTTAATAGTGGCTTGCAGGTCACTGCAATAGTCAGAGAAATCGCGCATGCACAATGCACCCACTAAAAGCGCAGGCAAATAGCGCCAGCGTTACATTCCTTACTTAGGCAAAACTGAAACCAGTGCACACTCCCAAGACAGTGAAACTCTCTCATCTTCCTGAAAAAACAGTCCAGAAAACAGAAAGAGAGGATCATAGCCCGAACTACAATCTCGAGGAACAGTGAGGATTATTAATAACCAGATGGCTAGAGGCAGACGTAAGAACACTCCCAACAAAAATCAGGACAAAATGACCTCACCAACAACCCCACAAAACAATGGACACTTCAATTCACTAGATATACAAGAAAACGACCTCAAAACTACGTTTCTCCAGCTATAAGAGGCCCATAAAAATGAAATGAACAAAGCCATTCC
>REGO01000558.1:366339-378970 GCA_010120015.1 Rhombomys opimus | reverse complement strand
ACTGTTTGACTGTGCAGGTAGGCTCCAGAATTTGCAGGCAAATGGAGGGATCTTACAAAGATCACCCTGAATGAGGTAACTCAGAAACAAAAAGACACAAATGCTACATACTAATTTATAAGCAGATATTAGCCATAAAATACAGGATAACCATACTGCAATCTACAGACCTAAAAAAGCTAAATAACAAGGAGGACCCTAGGGAGGTTGCTTAAAGCTCATTCAGAAGGATTATTAGAAAATACACCTGAAGTGGTTGAAGAGAGGGAGCAGGAAGGAATCCCACCATAGATGTCGTGTGAAGGACTTCACCCGGCAGGGGACTGAAGCAGATGCTGAGATTCACAGCCAAACTTTGGGCAGAGCAAAAAAACCTATGGATGAGCCTGGAACTAGAAGGGCCTAGAGGAGACAGGGGCTCCATAAGGAGACAAAAAGTGCCAACAAATCTGAGCTCAGAGGGCCCTACAAAGACTGAAGCACCAACAAAGGATCATACATGGAGAGGACCTCAGCATTCTGGTTAGATGTAGCCAATTGGCAGTTCAGTTTTTATGTGTGTTTCCTAGTAAGGGGATTGGAGGCTGTCTCCAACTTGGACTGTGTTGTATGTTCCTTGATCACTTTCCTCTCTTGGGTGGCCTTGTGAGACCACCAAGTAAGTGGATGAAGCCAGTCCTTATGAGACTTGATAGGCTAGGGTTAGATGGTAGGGGAGAAGGGCTTCCCCTCTCTGTGGACTAGGAAAGGGGGATAACACAGAAGAGGTTTGATAGAATGAGACTGGAAAGGAATGAGGGAGAGGGTTATAATTGGGATGTAAATGAATAAATTATAAAAAAATGTTCCTATGAAAGATATATATTGGTATTAACAGAGTGCTTACAGTGCTAACTGCTACACCCACTCCAGCGTCGTCAGTGTGGCATATCAATAGATTGTGCTACTTGACGGGAGATATGTTTCCCTAGGGAATAGGCTCCCTGGAGGTCATTGGCAAAACACCCCCCGTGGCCACCTAAGCCCAAAAGGCGTATTCTGAGAGTCCCACCCTTACTTGTTTGCAGGGTTGGGTTGATGAGCTTTTTTGCTGTTTCTCTGTGATTCTTGGAATAGCACAATTAACTATTCAGGGAAACATATTTCTGATAGATTACTAAAAGCTTTAGCAAAAAAGAGTGGAAGGAAAATAAAATTTTAGGAGAGGTAATAAATCAGATTCAGTATCAGGAATTGCTTGTGGAAAAACCAAACATTGTAGGTAATAAAAGGGCAAGAGTTTTAGGTCTTTCTAAAGAAAATATTTAATCAGGATCTGTCAGGATGAATGCTCTGGATATTCCCACTGCAGTAATACTACTACAAAACCATTACCGAAAACAGGTGTTTATGATGAGGCAGAAGGAAGATAGGCAAACATAGGAGGTCAGAAGGTTTTATATTATAGTATCAGTTTTAGCTCAAGCATCCTATCTCTAAAGGAAGATTGTAAATCCTTAGCAAGACAAACATGAGGAATTCTCCTCAATGTTTATCTCTCGGGAAGGTTGTAAATCTTTAGCTGACTTAGCTAGGAGGGCAATGACAGCCCCTGGCCTACTCCTGACTAATTAGCAGCAATAGAACTGTATAAATAGCCATGAGTTTAAAGTTTTGTATTTGCTTTGATTAAGGGCTTTTAGGCCAAGATATTTTGCAGACACTGCTTTATATCAGGTTGCCCTTTCAGTTAAAATGTAAACTTTGTATTGTTGGTAAAAGTCTGAATGTTCCTGGAAGTATGTCAACTTGAAGGTGCTTCTTTATGTAATGACTATATGAGTGTTGGCTTGACTTCAGAAAATCACAGCAGATTCAAACACTTTCTGGTCTGCATGTCTGTCTGTCAAAATTCACCTAACCTGTGTCTTCCTGATATCAGAACCTCTGATTCCCCGCGGTTGTGGGACCCCGGCTGGGCCAGTTCCGTGGCACTAACTATAGTATAAAATATGCAAAGTAAAAGTCTTTACTCTGTTTACTTAATTTCTTTGGATTTGTTCCACACAGGTGCACCAAAGATATGAGTCTGAAACTTTTGACAGTTTATGCATAAGATAAATACAATTTACAAATTTCTTGTCTCTCAGATTTCTCCCAGATAGTAAAGTTTCAGTGAGACCACCTTTTTACTTTTCTGGCCAGAAGAAAAATTACTTCTACTTCAACCACCTGCAAGTTTGCATTTTATGGTAAATCATCTTTGGCTCAAGGAGAAGCAGCAAAAGAGCAGAAAGATGGAAAATAAAACTAAAGAAACATACAAAAATTCAAGAAGATTGCTTGGACATTCTTTACAGTAGAGAGGTCTCCTTTGGTTTTTCTAGTTATTTTATCTGAGATAGTTTCTACCAAACAGCAAATTACATAAAAGCAAGTAGCAATATGGTGGCATGGAGAAGACACTGTGTCTGACAAGTAGGACAGCAGTAACTTCACAGGGACCAACAGACCGAATCATGGGCCCTAAAACACCAGCAACTGTATTTCCCAAGTGAAACCCCACCATGTGGGAATAAATCAGGTCCATTCTCAGGTCACCTAGCTAAACCCAGAAAGACTTCCCGGGTCCTTGCAGGTGCTCAGTTGCCAGCCAGAGTTACACGGCTCTGTGCTCTGATCACCATCCCAGCCTAAAATGTGGGCTCCCCAAACACCAGAGAGTGTTATTTCCAGTCTAGAGAAAATCCAGAGGTGAAGGAAGCAATCAGGGATGACCTTAGGACATCCAGACAATCCCATGAAAAGGTCCTAGGCTATTGCAGGAGGTCACCCGCCAGCCCAGAGATGTTCTGGGGCACCCGACTCACCAACACAGAGGGGACTGTGGGCCCCAGGATAGCAGAGACTGGGTTTTTCTGTCAAAGGAAAGTCCATGGTGAGGGAAGCATCAGGTCCAACCTCAGGACACCCAGCTCCAGAAAAGTTTCTGGGTTCCTGCTGGCTTCAGGCTCTAGCCTCCTGATTCATGCATGAGTGCTTCACCCACCTGCTACTGATTGCTGCTTGTGTACTGGGACACAGAGCTCCAACCTCAGACCTACAGAAGCCTGGGATCCACAGGATCAGTCTCCAGACATTGCTCCAAGTTGCAACCTGTCTCGCTAGCCAAACAGACCAAAGCACCAGGTTCCCTGGTTCTTCAAGAGGGCTACACCTAGCAAACACCATGTAAGATCAGGTGCAGCAGCTCACTAAATTCAGAGCAAGAAATCCTGAGGAAGGACAGCTGTCTCCAGGACATTTCCTGGAGAGAAGATAGCCACCTCGACTACCAACGACAACAGTTACCACACCAGTCCATATACATGAGGTGAACTGTGGCAATTCCTGAGAAGCACTGGCCATATGGTGACCATACCCAAAAAGCTGAAAAGGACACCTTTAAGAACAACCATCTCCCTGCTAAGGGGATTCTCCTGACCCCAGGATTCCAGCAGGCACCAGAAACTAACAGCCAAAACCTGAGGTAGCCATAGGGATAGAGGACAGTGTTAAAGCACAACCTACAAAGTCCAACGCAATATGGCATCTCCAGAACCCAGTTATCCAGGAGCAAGTAGCCCTGGACACCCTATCATAAAGTGAAATGCAAGAAGATGACTTTGTATCTATGCTTATGAAGAGGATAATGCAGGAAACAAAATGCATAAAGAAATAGAGGAAGATAAAGTTGAACAGATTAAGGTCATCAATAAATAACTAGAGGAAGATAGAGTCAAACAAAGTATGACTATCCATAAAGAAATACAGGAAGATGCACTCAAACAGTTTGTGGCCTTCAGAGAGGAAATAATTAAATAATGGAAATCAAGAAAAGAAACAGGAATGTTCAAACAAACAGGTGAGGGAACTGAAGGAAAAACAGGAAAATACAGTCAGACAAGTGAATGAAATCAACAAAACAGTTCATGATCTGAAGATAACATTGGAAAAATTAAAGAAAACACAAACAGAGAAAAAAATGGAGAGAAGAATGGAGGGAAGAACACAGGAACTACTGAGGTAAGCATAACCAACAGAGCAAAAGAAATGGAAGAAAGAATCTCAGTTATGGAAAATACAATGAAAGAAATCAATGTATCTGTCAAAGAAAATGTTAAATATAAAATATTCCTGAGACAGAACATCAAAGAAATACAAGGCAACATGAAAAGAAAAAAAACAAAACAAAACAAAAAACAAAACTAAGAATAATAGGAATAGAGGAAAAAGAAGATTCCCGTCTGCAAGTACCAGTAAATATTTTCAAGGAAATGATAGAATAAATTTTCCCCAATTTAAAAGAGAGGCCTTTTGAACATAAAAGAGGCCTAGAGAACACCTAATAAATTAGACCAGAAAAGCAAATCTTCCGACCACATAATAATCAAACAGTAATTATACAGGACAAAGAAAAAAATTCTAAAAGCTGCAAGGGAAAAAGAACAAATAACATATAAGTGCAAATCCATCATAATCACACTTGACTTCTCAACAGACATGAGAACCAGAAGAACCTAGACAGTTATCATGCAGACCCTAAGGGAACACAGATGTCAGCTGAGGCTAATATACCAAGCGAAACACTCAGTCATCTTAGATGAAGAAAACAAGATAGTCAAAGACAAAAACAAACTTAAACAATATCTAAACCCAAATCTAGTATTACAGAAGATACTAGAAGGAAAATAAAAATGTAAAAAAGGAAACTACATTCAGGAAACACAGGAAATATATAACCTCACTACAGTAAAAGTAAATTAGCCAAGCACACAAACACTATACTACAAACAACAGCAAAATCAAAGGACTTAACAGCCACTGTCATTAATCTCTCTCAACATCAATGGACTCAACTCTCCAATAAAAAAACACACACAATCAGAGTGGATGTGTAAAAAAGACCCAACAATCTGTTTCATACAGGAACTACACCTAAGTCATAAAGATGGACAGTGCCTGAGAGTAAAGCACTGGAAGGCAGTTTTCTAAGAAAATAGAACGAAGAAGCAAGCAGGAGTTAGCCAATCCAATATCAAATAAGTTAGACTTTCAACAAAAATTAATCAAAAGAGATGCAGAAGTCACTTCATGCTCATCAAAGTAAAATTTCATCTAGAAGATGTAACAATTCTGAACATCAAGGCCCCAATTATAAGGCCACTCACATTTATAAAAGAAACATTAACAAATTTTAAAGTACCCTGAGATCCCCACACATTAATAGTGGGAGACTTCAAAACCACACTCTCAACAAAGCACAGGTCAAAAAAAACAAAAAACAAAAAACAAAAAACAAATTAAACAAAGAAACAATGACTCTAACAGATGTCTTGAATCAAATGTATATCAACAGAACCTTTCACCTAAACACAAAAGAATTTACCGTCTTCTCAGCACCTCATGGTACCTTCTCCAAAATAGTGATATATTTAGTCACAAAGCAATCCTCAACAGATATAAGAAGATTTAAACAATTGCTTGTATCTTATCTGATTATCATGGACTAAAGCTGGACCTCAGCAACAACAGAAATAGCAAAAAGCCTACACTCACATGGAAACTCACATGGAAACTGAACCACTCACTACTAAATGACAGCTGGGTCAGGGAAGAAATAAAGAAAGAAATAAAAGACTTCCTAGAATTCAATGAAAACGAAGGCACAACATACCCAAACTAATGGGACACAGTGAAAGCATTGCTAAGAGGAAAATTCATAGCACTAAGTGTCTTAGAGAAGAAATTTGAAATATCTCATTCAAGCAACTTAAGGGCTCACCAGAAAGACCTAGGGAAAAAAAGAAGCAGACACACCCAAGATTAGAGGGCTAGAAATAATCAACATCAGGGCTGAAATCAATAAATTAGAAACAAATAAACAATTCAAAAAACTCAATGACATCAAGAGCTAGTTCTTTGAGAAAATCAACAAGATATACTAACCCTTAACCAAAATAGCTAAAAGGCAGAGAGAAACTATCCAAATCAACAGAATGAGATAGGAAAATGGGGACATAACAACAGACACTGAAGAATTCCAAACAATCATTAGGTCTTACTTCAGAAGCTTATATGCTACAAAATTTGAAAATCTAAATGAAGTGGAAACATTTTCTTGATTGATTCCACTAATCAAAGCTGAATCGAGGCAAAGCAAATAAATTAAATATTCCTATAGCCCCTAAGTAAATAAAGGATGCCATTAAAAAGTCTCCCATACAAAGGAAACCCAGGGCCGGATGTTTTCAGCACACAAGTCTACCAAAACTTCAAAGAAGGGTTATCACCAATACTCTTCAAACTATTCCATAAAGTTGAAACAGAAGGAACATTACCAAACACATTCTACGAAGTCACAATCACTCTGATACCTAAACTTCACAAAGACCCAACAAAGAAAGAGAATTACAAGCCAATCTCCATTATGAATATTGACTAAAAATTCTCAACAAAATACTCACAAATTGAATCCAAGAACACATTAAACATTAAAGATATCATCCACTATTACCAAGTATGCTTCATCCCAAGTGTGCAGGTGTGGTTCAATATACAGCAATCCAATATAATCTTCCATATAAACAAACTGAAAGAAAAAAAATCACGTGATTATCTCCTTAGATGCTGAAAAGGCATTGATAAAATCCAATATTCATTTATGTTTAAATTCCTGGAGAGATTAGGAATACAAGGCACTTACCTAAACATTGTAAAGGCAATATACAGCAAAACTATAGCCAACATCAAACTAATCAGAGAGAAATCTGTATCAATCCCACTAAAATCAGGGAAAAGGCAAAGCTGCCAACTCTCTTCATATCTTTTCAACATAGTACTTGAAATCCTTTCTTGAGCAACAAGACAACTAAAGTGGATCAAATGTATTCAGTTTGGTAAGGAAGAAGTTAAAGTATCACTATTTGCAGATATATGATAGTATACCTGATTGACCCCAAATATTCTACCCAGGCACTACTACAGCTAATAATCACCTTCAGGAAAATGGCTGGGTACAAAATTTACTCCAAAAAATGAATATCCCTCCTGTATACGATAGACAAATCTGCTGAGAAAGAAATTAGGGAAACAATACAATTCACAATAGCCAAAAAGATGTAATGTACCTTCGTGTAACTAACCATGCAAATCAAATACATCTATGAGAAAAAAAAACTTCTAGTTTCTGAAGAAAGAAATAGAAGAAGATATCAGAAGATGGGAGCTCCCATGTTCAAGGGATTAATCCTGCCAACAGGATTAACTTAGTAATAATGGTCATCTTACCAATGACAATCTACAGATTCAATGCAATTCCTATGAACTTACCAACAAAATTCTTTACAGACCTTGAAAGAAAAATTCTCAGCTTTATATAGAATAAGAAAAAAACAAAAACAAAAACAAAAAAAAAACAGAATAGCTAACACAATTGTCTACAATAAAAAGATTTTCGGGCGGTATCTCCATCCCTGATGTCAAGCTGTACTATAGAGCAAGAGTAATAAAAACCGTATGGTACTGAAATAGAAACAGAATGGTGTATCAATGAAATCAAATAGAAGATTCCAAAATAAACCCACACACTTACGGACACTTGTTATTGGAGAAAGATGCAAAAACCATACAGTGGAAAAAGAGAAAGAATCTTCAATAACTGGTGCTGGTCTAACTGTACATTCACATGTAGATATTTTGAAATAGATTCATACTTGTCACCCTGCACAAAACTGAAGTTACAGTCAATCAAAGACTTCAATGTACAATCAGACACACTAAACCTGTTAGAAGAAAAAGTGAAGAAGAACCCTGACCCCATTGGCCCAGGAGACAACTTCCTGAACAGAACAACAACAGCACAGGCTCTGAGATCAATAATGAATAACAGGACCTCATGAAACTGAAAAGCTTCTGTAAAGCAAATGACAGTGTCATCAGAACAAAATGACAGTGTACAGACTGGGAAATAATCTGCACCAACCCTATATCTGACAGAGGGCTAATATCTAGAATATGTAAAGAAATCAAGAAGTTAAATAGCAACAAATCATGTAATCCAAATTAAAATGGGGTACAGAAATAAACAGAAAATTCTCAATAGAGCAATATTGAATGGCAGGCTAACACTTAAAGAAAAACTCAACACCCTTAGTCATAAGGGAAATGCAAATCAAAACGACCCTGAGATTTCACCTTACACACATCAGAATGACTAAGATCAAATACTCAAGTGACACCAGAGGCTGGAGAGGATGTGGAGAAAGGGGAACTCTCCTCCATTGCTGGTGGGAATGTAAACTTATTACAACCACTTTGGAAATCAATCTGGCACTTTCTCAGAATATTAGAAAAACTGCTCCCGCAAGATTCAGCTGTATCTCTCCTAGGCATAAATCCAAAATATGCTCAAGTATACACCAATGCCCTTTCCTCAACCATGTTCAGGGCAGCTTTATTCATAACATCCAGAATCTGGAAACAACCCAGATGTCCCTCAGTGGAGGAATGGATACAGAAATTGTGGTACATTTATATAACAGAATACTAGTCAACAATTAATAACAAGGAAATCATGAAATTTGCAGGCAAATGGTGAGAATTAGAAAAGATCATCCTGAGTGAGGTGTTCCAGAAACAAAAAGACACATATGCTGTACACTCACTTATAAGTGGATATTAAACATATTATATAGTATAATATACTATATTATATGAAAACAAGGAACAAGACAGGAGCCTACCACAGAGGGCCGCTGATAGCCTACCCAGCAGAGTATTAAAGCAGAGGCTGACACTCATAGCCAACCTTTGGGAAGAGTGCAGAGAATCTTATGACAAAAGGGGGAGATAAAAAGACCTGGAGGGGACAGGAGCTCCACAAGGAGAGCAACAGAACCAAGAAATCTGGGCATAGGGTTCTTTTCTGAGACTGATACTCCAACCAGGGACTATGCATGGATATAACTGAGAATCCCTGCACAGATGTCCTTCATGGCAGCTTAGTATTCAGTGGGTTCCTGAGAAATGGTTCCAGGGACTGCCTGTGACATGAACTCAGTGTCTGGTTCTTTGATCACCTCCTACTGATTAAGGAGCAGCCTTACCTGACCAGAGAGGCAGACAATGCAACCGGTCCTGATGAGACCTGATAGGCTAGGGTCAGATGGACCTCCCCTTTCAGTAGACTGGGACAGGGGCATGAGAGAAGAATAGGGAGGGAAGGTGGGTTTGGGAAGGCACGATGAGGGGGTTACAGCCCGGATAAAAAGTGAATAAGTTGTAATAAATTTTTAAGAAATACGAAAAACACATCTCTGTCATAGAGAGAAGAATCCATTGGAAGTAAAGCTATTGAATATGAAAACAAAATTACATAGCAGCATTTATTTATATTGTCTGTTCTTCACCTTCCCCCACCAAATACACTGGCTTTTCCCCTCTCTTTCCCCACAGTTCTTATTTAATTTTTAAAATTCTTTATCATCTAAAATTAAAATATAAATACACAGATTGGTATATACTCCTGCTCCTAGTTTTCTTCAGTTGCCAGAGATTTTTGTGTAGAGTTGAGGCCTTGTGGGCTTTTCACCATTCACTATGGTATGTTTACTGCTGTCCTCCTTGCTCAGCTCACATTTGAGTGGTCATTTTGTTGCAACTTTATGGGTGTATTTTTTATATTACTAAGCTATGCAATCTCCCAGCAAACTCCTTGATCCTCTGACTCTTACTATGTTTCTATCCTTCTTCCTCAGTGATCCCTGAACCTTTGATGCTTGAGTATATTTTCGATTATGACTGGGCTATGCACTCTGCATTTTGGTGAGTTCGGGTTTTCTCTAGTGGTCTTCAATCTGTTGCAAAGAGAAGTTTCCTTGATTATAGCAGAGAATTACACATATCTGTGGTTAGAAGAACAAAAGATTGTAGATTTCTGTTACAGATTATGTTGGATTAGCCAAATGGAAAGCCCTGAAAACATACTTGCAAGTATCATTATAAAAACTGAACAGATTATATTTAAAATATATATGTGTATGCACATATTTACGTGCAGTAACAGTTAGTGAAAAAGAAGGAGATCATATATTTAAAGGACAGTGGAGAGGGTGTGTTGGAGTGTTTGCAGGAGGAAAACAGGGAGAAAAATGTAATTTTATTACAATTGCAAAAATACTAAAAACATAAATATGTGTGCAATACTGTCCTCTTTCTCTTTTCCCTCTAAACATGCTCATGTATCTCCCTTTGATCCCTCTTTAAATAATGCCCCTGTTCTTTACTTTTTATTCTTTTTCATTCTTTCTTTTTTCTTTCTTTCTTCCTTCCTTTCTTTTCCTTTCTTTTCTTTCTCCATCTCTCTCTCTCACACACACACATACACACAAGCACACACATCCTGTTAAATAAGTAGATAAAAAGTATACAGTCTGTTTAGTGTTACATATATATACATATGTACACATATATAATCATGCATACGTGTGTGTGTGTGTGTGTGTGTGTGTGTGTATGATTACAGGGCTAAGCATTTAGTATTAAACAATCAGTTAGGATTATTTTCCCTGGAGAAAAGTAATTCGTCTGTTTTCAGCATTCCCTAGTTCTTTGACATTGCTCTTAGGAGATTTCCCTTTACTGTGTTTATGTTTTTGGTTATTTATTTGTTTGTTTTGCAATGTCCTCTTTGAGCTCATGTGTAGAAGATTCTATACTGTTAGGTATCATAAATGAAGCTTCCCTGTCATTTCTAGGACATAAATTCTCACTGTAGCTTTCTTGGTTATCTGTTTGTTACAATATTTCCATCTCTCTTCCATGATTTTCCCTGAGCTTTAGGTCTAGGAATTCTATTGCAGTGTATCAATTTTGCATGGGCATCCCTTTATCTGTTGATCACTATATTATGACTAGTTCTGTAATGATGGCCTTTTATTGCAAAGTGATTATTCCTTGGTAGATAGTTATCTTTAAGTATAAGTAATAAATACAGAATATAGTTACCAATTATGCCGTTCTACTAAAATGGTGGTAGTTACTTCTCTAAGATAGATGACATCATTATCCAGGAGTGTTTGGCTAGCTTTTCAGTATCAGAGAGGATTTCTTCCTGTTGAACAATGCTACAGTTCTTCTAATGAGGAAAATCTAGCCAATAGTTGATAGTTCTGATGGAACTTGATTATTCTCATTAGTAAAATGTAAATTTATAGCTTATAAGTTAGATATTCTATATTTTATTTCTAAAAAATATCCTTCTTTCACTTAAAAGGAGAACATATGTGTCAAATCCAGATTCTGTAAAAACACTTTCTGTTTCTCATAATATATTATAGTTACGATTTGAACTAATAAGTTTGAAACGGTATCCTTTAGAGCATTTAATTTTAATTCATTTAGGTTTCAAAATAGTTTGGAGATAATGGCATGCTGATTTCTATAGAAAATATAGGATTTTAGTATATGAAAAATGAATTTAATTGTCTCAAGTATTAGTAGACTTTATAGGGACATGGCTAAACAAATTTTGTCTTAGAAATTAAGTTGTGGTCATCTTTATGCCACAGGAACACAATTTTAAACACCTTGCCTGAAAACTCTAAGTATGTAATACCTAGCAAATTACTCTACTGTGAAAAAATCCCACTTTTAATCTAAAGTTGCATATGGTTTGATTCACATAATGTTTTTTTCTTTTTTTTTTTCTTTAATTCTGTGAAGATGTTTCCTTCCTCAAAAAACTTTTAATTAGACATTTATCTAAGATAAGATAACCATAATTTTATACATCAATTAGCTAATATACACTTAGAAGTCTGTGATTAACAGCTTGAAAATGTGCCATTTCTCTATGCTTCAATTAAATATTCACAAATAAATGTGCAATAGCCATCTTTAATCTTGATAACATTTCCCTGGAGATAAATTGTTCCCACCTACTGAAACTATAAATAGATTAAATTTTTTGCTGTTGTTCTTTTTCATTAAAAATGAAAATCACCCCTATTCAGATTTTGTTGTAGTTGTTGTAACAGCCTGAGGATAGCTATCATTATCTTTACAAGAGTCTACATAATGAAACACTGGTTAATTTTTGGCTAATGTCACTGTATAAGAT
Organism: Rhombomys opimus; assembly: GCA_010120015.1. NCBI lineage: Eukaryota > Metazoa > Chordata > Mammalia > Rodentia > Muridae > Rhombomys > Rhombomys opimus. Next base: position 366,831 of record REGO01000558.1, on the reverse strand, counting down.
AAACTACAAAGGTATTACAAGATGAGCATTTTTACCAGGGATACTAAGTTTTGTAAAATCTAACCTATAGTACAGATATATCAAAATTATGGTTATATAAATTTTTGAAGCATTTGTGTCTGTGAATTCAGTGAATAGGTGTTTTATCTCATGCATTTAATCCCAATGTCATTTCCACATTTATGATGATAATAATTTAAAATAATGGTATTTTCATGATTGTCATATAATTTCCTACAGAATTTGTATATATGAGTTTATTTTCACTGATTTTGAATATAATTTATTATGACATTATAGCATACCAATAATATTATTGTGTCATATTTTGGAAGTAATAATATCTTCTAGAAACATGGTACTTTAATGTTTTAATGGTCTATTTTTTATTTTTATATTAATCACACATTATTTATTTTGTATCCTAGCTGTAGCCCCACTCTCTCAATCCCTCCCAATCCCACCCTCCCACCCTCCCACCCTCCCACCCTC
>REGO01000558.1:346282-356475 GCA_010120015.1 Rhombomys opimus | reverse complement strand
ACAGCTTGAGATCAGGGATGGAGATACCTCCAGAAGATCTTTTATTGTAGAGGATTGTTTTAGCAATTCTGGGTTTCTTGTTATTCCATATGAAGCTCAGAATTTTTCTTTTAAGGTCTGTAACAAATTGTATTGGTAATTTAATGGGAATTGTATTCAATCTGCAGATTGCTTTTTGTAAAATGGCCATTTTTACTATGTTAAACCTGCCAAGCCATGAGCATGAGAGATCTTTCCATCTTCTGATATCTTCTTCTTCTAATTCCTTCTTCAGAGACTTGAATTTTTTTTCATGCCAAGTCTTTGACTTACTTGGTAAGGATCACACCAAGGTACTTTATGTCTTTTGTGGCTATTGTGAAGGGTGTTGTGTCCCTAATTTCTTTCTCAGCCATTTTGTCTTTTGTATACAGGAGGGCTACTTATTTTTTTGAGTTGATTTTGTATCCTGCCACTTTGCTGAAGTTGTTTACCAGCTGTAGGAGTTCACTGGTAGAATTTTGTGGTCACTCAGGTATATTATCATGTCATCTGCAAATAGTCATATTTTGACTTCTTCCTTTCTGATTTCTATTCCTTTGATCTCCTTCAATTCTCTTATTGCTCTAGCCAGGACTTCCAGAACTATGGTGAAGAAATATGTAGAGAGTGGACAGTCTTGCTTTTTCCCTGATTTCACTGGGATTACTTTAAGTTTCTCTCCGGTTACTTTGATAGTGGCTATAGGCCTTTACTGTTTAGGTATGTGCCTTGTATCCCTGATTTCTCCAATACTTTAAAAATGAATGGATGCTGGATTCTGTCAAATGCTTTTGGGCATCTAAGGAGATTGTCATGTTTTGTTTGTTTATTTGTTTGTTTGTTTTTCCTTTTAGTTTGTTAATATGGTGGATCCCAATGATGGATTTCTGTATATTGAACCAAACCTCCATACCTGGGATGAAGCCTTCTTGGTCATAGTGGATGATCTCTTTAATTTGTTCTTGTATTAGCCATCAGGGAAATGCAAATCAGAACGACCCTGAGATTTCACCTTACACCCATCAGAATGGCTAAGATAAAAAACTCAAGTGACATCACATGCTGGAGAGGTTGTGGACAAAGGGGAGCCATCCTCCACTGCTGGTGGAAATGTAAACGTGTACAACCACTTTGTAAATCAAACTGGCACTTTCTCAGACAACTAGGAATAGTCCTTCCTCAAGATCTATCTATGCCACTTCTAGACACATATCCAAAAGAGGCTCAAGTACACAATATAGACATTTGCTCAACCATGTTCGTAGCAGCTTTATTTGTAATAGTCAGAAGCTGGAAACAACCCAGATGCCCCTCAACTGAGGAATGGACACAGAAATTGTGGTTCATCCATACAATGGCGTATTACACAGCAATAAAAAGCAAGGAAATCATGAAATATGCAGGTCAATGGTGGGAAGTGGAAAAGATCATCCTGGGTGAGTTATCCCAGAAGCACAAAAGCACATACGATATATACTCACTCATACAGACATATAATATATGATAAACCTACTAAAATCTGTACACCTAAAGAAACTAATCAAGAGAGAGGACTCTGTCTAAAATGTTCAATCCACACTCAGAAAGGCAAAGAGGATGGAAAGCAGAAGAAGGAGAAAACAGGGAACAATTTAGGAGCCTGCCACAGAGGGCCTCTGAAAGCCTCTGTCTTGCAGATTATCTAAGTAGATGCTGAGACTTATGGCCAACTTTTGGGCAGAGTTCAGGGAATCTTATGAAAGAAATGGGAAATAGTAAGATCTGGAGAGCATAATAGCTTCACAAGGAGAGCAAGAAAACCAAATAATCTGAGCACAGTGGTCTTTCTCGAGACGGATATTCCAATCAAATACCATGCATAGAGATAACCTAGAACCCCTGCACAAATGTAGCCCATTGCAGTTCAGTGTTGAAGTGGGTTCTATAGTAATGGGAACAGGGACTGCCTCTGACATGAACTGATTGGCCTGCTCTTTGATCACCTCACCCTGAGGCTGGGAGCAGCCTTACCAGGCCACAAAGGAAGACAATGCAGCCACTCTTGATGAGACCTAATAGACTAGGATCAGAAGGAAGGAAAAGAAGACCTCCCCTATGAGTGGACTTGGAGATGGGCATGTGTGGAGAAGGGGGAGGAAGGGAGTGTTTGGGAGGGGTGGGGGAGGGAGCTACAGAGGGTATACAAAGTGAATAAAGTATAATTAAAAAAAGAAACAGAAAAATCTTGGAAAAGTTAAAGTTTTATAATAAAACATAATGATCATATATAACAGTGCATACATAATCAGTGTTAAGCTATTGTGCATAGTTAGAGCATAAAATAAATCATAGATCAAAGTATATTTAACTTTAACTTGGTATCAGTATAAAGTAAAGATATTGCAACCATCATTGACTTAGTGATAAACAGAAATAACTCAAAAATACAACTAATTCAAAGGATTTGTTGAGATGTTTCTAACGGAACATATGTATTTCTTCTAGTGAAATTATTTTTCTCTCTGATCTTAAGCTAAACATTCAAATGATTCTTTTTTTATTTCTGGGGAAACCTAAAGATATCCTGATTATGAAAAATTCAAGTGATAATGCATGCTGGAGAGTTTCTGGAGAAAGGGGAACACTCCTCCATTGCTGGTGGGAATGTAAATTTGTACTACCACTTTGGAAATCACTCTGAAGCTTTTTCAGTCAATTAGGAATAGTAATTCCTCAAGATCCTATACCACTCCTAGGCATATATCCAAAAGATGGTCAACTACACGACAAGGAAATTTGTTCAACTATGTTCATAGCAGCTTTATTCATAACTGCCAGAATCTGGAAAAAACCAGATGTCCCTCAGTGGAGAAGTGGACACAGAAATTGTGGTATATTTACACAATGGAACATTGCTCAGCAATTAAAAACAAGGAAATCATGAAATTTGCAGGGAAATAGTGGGATCTAGAAAAGTACATCCTGAGTGAGGTATCCCAGGAGCAGAAAACACATGGTATTATCTCACTTATAAGTGGATATTAGACCTATAAAATAAGACAAACACACTTAAATCTGTACACCTAAAAAAGCTAAACAACAAGGAGGTCCAGGGGTAAAATGATCAACCTCACTTAGACAAATGTGATGGACCTTGGAAGTAAGAGATAACAAGAAACAGGACAGGAGCCTACCGTAGAGGGCCTCTGAAATACTCTACCTAGCAGTGTATCAAAGCAGATGATAAGACTCATAACCAAACCATGGTCAGAGTACAGGGAATCATATGAAAGAAGGAGTTAGTAAGACCTGGAGAAAACAGGAACACCACAAGGACCAAATATATCTGGCACAGGGGTCTTTTCTAAGACAGATTTTCCAACCAAGGACCATGCATGGATATAACCTAGAACCCCTGCTCAGACGTAGCCCATGGCAGCTCAGTACCCAAGTGGGTACTCTAATGGGGGTAACAGAGACTTTCTCTGACATGAATTATGTGGCTGACTCTTTGACCTCCACAGCAACCCCCGAGTGTGGAGCAGCCTTGCCAGGCCACAGAGAAGGACATTGCGGCCAGTCCTTACGAGACCTGATAAGCTACGGTCAGATGGAAGGGGAGGAGGACCTCCCCTATCAGTATACTTAAAGAGGAGCAAGGAGGCGATGAGGATGGAAGGTAGGATTGGGAGGGTATGAGGGAGAGGGCTACAGCCGAGATGGAAAGTAAATAAACTGTAATTAATATAAAAAATAAAAAAATCAATTAAAAAGAAATTTATTACTCTGTTAAAAACATAGACTCTCTCTTCTCTCCTTCTCTCTCTTTCACATTCCATCAGTCACCAATTCCACTGAATTTCCTTCTGTTTTTTCCTCTCAATCTTTCTGGTACTAGTCCTGATTAGACCCTCATCACTGCTTATTTAAAGGATTGCCAACATCTCCTAACTAGTTTTCCTACCTTCATCATTCCCCATATTTTTGATGAGTTCATATTTATAACACAACATTTGGACACATTATTTTCTGGTAAACTGCTTCAATAGACTCTAGTTGTCTACCAAACATACCTAAAATTAGTTCCTCAAGATTCGCATTTAAATTTCTACAACCTGATTAAAATGTTTTATTTTCTTCTGTGTTCTGTTTACTTTTTCAGCCACCAGCATACATGTAAGAAACCGTGGAAACAAAAATGAAGCTGTGAATTTTCCTGTACACTGATAAAATAAGGACCTTTCCAGAGAAACTTTTCAGAAATCCTGGTAGGGTTTTCAAATCTTATTATAAAATAATGCTTCTTTTTCTGAAATTTATATGATACATAACTCAATATGTAATTTCAATAAAAAACCTAACACAGGCATACAAGTACTTCACAAATGGTATCTCTTAATTATATCTGTCATCCTGTTGATTATTTTGACCTCTATAAAACCCTGACAAAGTGGTGCCCTTTGATTCAAGAAAATACACTGAGTTCAAGAAATGTTTTTTTATGCAAATGTTTTGAGTGTATTTCATGACCCTGTGTCAAATGTGTCTTTTTCATGTTTTCTCTGTCATATATAGAGCTTAGTTCAATAGCTGAAACATAATTTTATGGATTTCGTCTTCCCAAGCAGTGCCATAAACTCCTTTCTTTACGTTTTATGCTGCATATTCCTTAAAGAGAAAATTAACATGGATTTTTGTGGCTCATCTTAATATCAGTACATTTTAACCAAAATTCCTCTTTTTCAAAGCACAGTGTCATTTATAGCAACTGAGCCTCACATCTGTCATATAAGTACAACTAAACTTTATTGTGATTTCTTCTGTATAAATTGATTAGTTAGCATCCAAATTCTATGGTGAAATTAAATTATTTTAAGGTGACCATTTGAGTGTCTGTCAGCTGCTTTCTTTAATAGAGATTATTGTATTTTTCCCATAACTGTCACGTATATATTACAGTAAAAATCATCATTTCTCTGGTCTGTTAAGATACTGAATCCTCAAGGTGAAACATTCCAAACCTTTCTCTTTTCATATTTACTTCATAGAACAGTGAACTTAGAACAGGAGAAAGCCAATAGCAACAAGATACTTCTTTTTCCATCTGTTTGATTTATGTTGAATTTACTCTGCTTGTTTTGTAGAAAGGAATCTGTTTTCTATCTTCAAAGGGATACAATCCAACATCTCTCAGCTGTTAATTTTTAACAATTAGAGTTTCCCTTGGGCTGCTGTCAGCTACAACTTATTGCATAGGTACTTTTCACAGAATTCATTATAAAGTGATTAGCCTCCAGCAAGATAGTACATTGCTCCAGCCAGCTTGCATTATGCGTAGCTTTGCAACTGAATTTTGTATTGTCAAATCTTATCAGATAGTAAGTATAGAATGACCACTGAGATTCAATACATAAAATGCTGAAAAGGATCTGTTCACATTTCTTTCATGCCATAACTTTTTCAAAACACTTATGTGTACATAAAATACATACACAGATATAAACATGTGTATATGTTTATACAGAGTACGTATCCAAATTTAATGTCACTAGTTTAAAACAATACTACATTAACTATCATCAAACATGTTGATAATCCATAATGCCATTTATGCTTTATATTCAATTACAGATTAATCAGCTTTTTCCCAATTCTATGATAATAAGCAGCCATACATAAAAGATTGCTGCTTTTGAACAGTTTGTGAAAATTCTAATAACTCTTGCCTTAAGGTATAAAATTCTTCTACTTGCCTTAAGGAATAAAACTCTTTTACTTGATATTCAGTGACTTATATCAGTTTATCCAATAAACCTGAATTTGGAGTAGTTATGTAAAGATGCATGTTATTAGAAGCAAAATATTATTTGGCTACTTATTTGAAAGACTTGCTAAAACATTTTCTAATTTGAAGTTTTCATTGTCACAACTTCATTAAACCAGCAGAATCATAAAATACTGAATAGCTAACATAAAAATTTATTTCAATTTTACTGTCTTTCTTTATTAGTCTTTATTGGTCATGAAGGCCCTCAGGGTTCAGCTAATTTAGGGATCATACTTAGGGTTAGCTAATCTCAGTACACACTTTTAGAACTTTTAACATACAAATATTGCTTAGTTCCTCAAGAAAAAATAAAAAAGCAATCACCTGTTATTATGCCTGCAATTAATATACACCATGACAAGAATATCTTCTATGAAAAATATATTTTTAAAAAAAAATGCACCACCAAAAAGAAAAGAAAAGAAAATTACTTGCAGGCTAAAGTTGTTTGTTTCTTTGTTTGTTTGTGATGCTGGGGATCAAAAAAAGGACCTCATGCATGAAATGCAAACATTTTATCAACTGAGCTATGTATCAACTGAGCTATGTCCAGCAGCAAGCACTGTTTATTTGGACTCTCATTCTGACATTACACAGTATCTATAGTGAGTGGTATTAAAAAGTTTTCAAAGCATTACATGGTGCATCTTATCTTATTTACAAAATAATATGAATGTTGAATTAATACATATTAATGTTATCAATATATTAATAATATATTGAATTAAATATAATGTATTGAATTAAATGGTATCAAACAGAAATTCATTAGATACATATTTTATTTAAAAATACTTGGAGCTATAAATCAGTTACTATTCCTAATTGTAAACTGATTTATTTAGTCCATGGTCTTGACTATACATGTCTTCTTCTTCTGCAGTAAGTAGATTTCTATGACAATATCAGAATTGAAAGTTTCCCTGAATCACGAATTTGTGGCTTCTATGAACTTTAATAAGTATACCAAATGAATATAATGTAATCAACACATAAAACTTCACATTTACAAAAGGGTTAAATACTGGATGTGCAGTCAATCTGTCCCAAGATTTTAAATGTAAGAATAAAAGTGCTATCAGGGAAGGGGCTACAGCTGGGATACAAAGCGAATAAACTGTGATTAATAAAAATAAATAAATTGATTTAAAAATAAAAAAGTGCTATCCATGTTGACATATTTAAAAGTAGAAGGCTAATTCAAAATACGTAACTTGAGCATAAAAGAATTTTATATGCTATATTTTCAGTTATGAATAATTCTTATTTATTTTTACATGGGATTGTTAGTCTTGAACGCTTAATCACTTGCATATGAACTGTATTTGGAAGATAATTACTGGACAACTTTTTATGTTTTATCAAGATACTCAATAACTGTAATGTTCTTAGTCTCTCATTTTCCACAAAATATTAAAAAGAAAAAAGTGGTATATTAAAGACATAGACATTAATTACAAGTATATGAACTGTATTTCTTTAGTGTTAATAAGCACCTAATGAAACCAACTTTTAATGTGATTTTGAAGTTTAATGACAATTAAACTTTTATTTCATCACATATGTATGTTTTTCCTTTAAACACAAACAGAAATTTAGCTATGAACTATTTTGTACTTATATAATATTTATTTGTTAATAATTCATAAGTCTGAAATTTTAAGATGTGTCTTATAGTAACTACTTTTATTCTACACAATTTTGATGTGTTTCTCTAGATGTATAAATACAAATAACAAGAATTCAATGCTTTATAAATATTAAATGGATATATTTTGAGACATATGTAGTATTGTTTTAAAACATGGAGGTAAATTTTTCTTGGATGATAATATGTGCTTGTTTTAGTACAAAAAAATCTATATTACATTTACAAGAATCTGCACTTCTTCAAATGAATGTTTTCAAAGTGCTAGTAGCTCTATATGCTCTACAAGATTAATGGTAAAAGAAATTACTTGTATGACTATACAACACCTAAGTATATTATGTTTTTCAAATATTAGAATAGTTTGAAATAAGTATGGGTCTTTTATATCATTGAATGGCTCACTTTCTCCCAATGTAAAACTATTTTTATCATTAACAACAATATATTTTCTAAAACAGACTCATATACATAATTAATAAATGCATACCTAATATTTAAAATATGCCTTTGTAGGAATGTTACAAAATGAGAATGTATCCTGTTTCAGTAACTCTGGAAAAATTATAGAGGTTGTCTTGAGAAGGCTCAGCTTTTCCATAGAGGGAAATTAAAGACAGATCTTGTATCATTGTGAGTTTATTTTTTTAAAAGTAAAGTGTAACTTCCAATGAATTTCCCACATTTTCCTCTCCTATATTCTTCACATAACCAAGGACATATGTATTCATCAAATTTACATTAAGCAAGTTTATGTGCAAGACTGAACATTAGAGACTATTTATGAAGTACTTGTCAGCAGCATTTAAACAATTTTTTGGCTGCAAATAGCATAGAATCCAGAAAACAGGTAGGCTGATAACTCTTGAATATTAACGTAATGCATCATTTCCAGGTTCTTAGCTAAAATAGAATTTGCTTTTATTGAAACAAGTAAAAAGGGTAAGGTTTCCAGAGTAACTTCATAGTCCTTTCCAACACAAAAATAACAACAACAAAAACTTAAAATCCAAAAAGCAAAACCAAAGGAAGCAAAAACAGGAACGAAATAACTGTTGCTACCATCCTCCCTTTATTATCTTAAAATTAAAACATTCAACAAACTAAACCAAAGAGTAAATAATTCTGATATCTTGTGTCTCTGACTTTTGGTAATATATATATAGGTCCTTGATCCTTGATGCTGTATAAAAGCAGGCCAATCAAGTCATGGACTGCAAGCCAGTAAGCAGCACTCATCCATGACGTCTGCCTCAGTTCCCATTTCTAGATTCTTGCCTTGAGTTCCTGCCCCCAGTTCCCTAGAAGATAAACTGTGGAATTGAAGTATAAGTGAAATTAACACTTTTTATTGCTAAACTCCTATTGATCATGTTATTTTTTCTCAGTAAGCGACTCCTAGAGATTGGGAGAGACTGGCTTTTTCCATCTAAATTCAGTTTTGTTATTTAAATGCTGCCAGGTTCTCTGTTACAACAAAAACTTACAAATAAAAAAATAAAATAAAAAATTACAAAAAAGGCTTACAAATATTTTTGTAATAATCTTCAAATTATAAAGCTTATAAATACATGGCTTAGGAATATACAGGTTACCTCAAGGAGCCTAAGACTGTAGGAACATTATTTTTCCACAAAGTGAAATTACAGATTCAGTGGGGCACTAGATCAAACAGAATGCATATTAATTTTTCATAAGGAAAGAAATACACGGTAAACCCCCCCTTAAAACAAAATGCCTTCATTATTTTACATAAGCATTTTAACAAAAATTTAGAATCCTTTAAGCCACCTGTAATTTCATTAATAAAACAGGTTCATTTTAAAACAGAAAAAGTGAAAAATAACTATATCATGTTAATTTCTGCTAGAGATTGGCAATTAATAATTAAAGATAACTCAGTAGACATGAATATAAATTTGTTGAAACAACTGTAAGTCTAATATTTCCCAAGATTTCCATCCTATGTATGTAAGAAAGTTTATTTTATAATTACAACGAAAGCAAAGATTTAAAAGTCTGAAAAGTGAGGGAAAGGAACAAAAATGTATTTAGGAAGACAAATGGTATACATACTTCATTAAATAATAAACAATGTGATTACTTTATTTAAACTGGAGTTCTTAAAAGAATTGTGAAACAATGATATACGCTGTATTTTGTTGAATCAAATGAACTTAAGTCCGAACATCATCTTCTATAAGATCTTTCTAGTAACTATGTACCTGTAGTTTTAACATTAGAGACTATGTGGCCAAAGAAAAATTTTGACAATTCTTCCCCAGAAAATAGAGGAAAGAGGAACAACTGAAATACTGGTGCTATCTAAATATTAGTAATGACGTAGGGTTACTATCAGCAATGCAGAAAAGAAACCATTCCCCAGATTATGATTTCACAAGTACAAAGAACCTGTGTTTTATTAAAAGTGACCTACATATTCTCCCATGATTAAGTTCTTAAAGTTCTTTCGAATAACTCACGTTTGTATCACTATATTTTTTAAATTTTTTATTTAACTTTTATTAAATACACTTTATTCCTTTTGCATCCCCCCATAAGCCCCTCCCTCCTCCCGTCCCGGTCCCACCCTCCCCGTCTTTCTGCATGCATGCCTCTCCCCAAGTCCACTGATAGGGGAGGTCCTCCTCTCCTTCTTTCTGATCTTTTTTGTTGTTGTTGTTGTTCTTCTCAATGCAGTTTATTCAGGAACCTTGA
>REGO01000558.1:308604-338830 GCA_010120015.1 Rhombomys opimus | reverse complement strand
CAAGAACACATCAAAGATATTATCCACTATGACCAAGTAGGCTTCATCCCAGGTATGCAGGGGTGGTTCAATATAAGGAAATCCATCAATGTGATATACCATATTAACAAACTGAAAGAAAAAGACCACATGATAATCTCCAAAGTAAAATTCTTACAATCGACAGTTACTGTATTTAACTTTTATCTGTGGCAAGCCTTTGCAAACACATCAACAAGTATATAATGTTTATGTTATTGTTTACTTTATTTTATAATATTATAGTATAATTGTATCATTTCCCCTTCCCCATTCTGTCTCCAAGTTCACTCACGTATCACCCTTCTTATCTATTAAATTCATATAGTCAAGTTTATTTTTCTTCACTTAAAATACTTGCTGTTTTCACAGAATTTTCAAATAACTTTTTGAGTATGTATGCTAGTTGATATTTACTTCCTATTTCATTATGTACTGCTTCAATTCATTTTATTTCTCTCTATATATTAGTATTATTATTAGTAGTAGTAATAATAAGAGTATTTACAATTTACTCACTTTGTATCAAATATATAGCCCCCATCCTCATCTCCTCCTTGTCCTGCCCTCCTTTTCTCCTGCTCCCTTATCCCTCTTCCCTAGTCCACTGATAAGAAAAGAACTCCTCCCCTACTGTCTGACCCTAGACTATCAGGTCCAGCCAGGACTGCCTGGATTCTATTCCTCTGTGGGGTAGCTAGGTCTCCCCACCAGGAAGAAGTGATCAAGGAGCAGGAAATCAATCTTGCACTTTCTGAGAAAGTTAGAAACAGTGTTACCTCAATTCCCAGCTCTATCACTCCTGAAAAATTTATCCTAAAAATGCTCAAACATACATGGACATTTGCTCAACAATGTTCATAAGACCTTTATTCATAATAGTCACATTCTGGTAACAACCTAGATGTCCCTCAACTGAAGAATGGATACAGGATCGTGGTGTGTTTACACAATGGAGAACTACTCAGTAATTACAAACAAGGAAATCATGAAATTTGCAGGCAACAGATGGAACTGAAAATACCATCCTGAATGAGTTAACCCAAAGCAGATAGATTCACATGGTATTTACTCACCTATAATTGGATATTAGGCATCCAATATACTGTAATCACACTAAAATCTATAGTCCTAAAGAACAAGGAGTACCCTAGGGAATGATGCTTACTACTCATTCAGGAGGACAACCAGGATATATACCACAAGCGGGAGAAGACAGGGATAAGGACAGTAACCTACCACAGAGGGCCTCTGAAAGAGTAGCCAAAGGGTGAAGAAGCAGATTTTGAGACTCATAGCCAGTCTTAGGGTAGATTGCAGAAAATCTTATAGAAGAAGGATGAGATAGAAAGACCTGGAGGGGATACAAGTTCTACAAGGAGACCAAAAGAGCCAAAATATCTGGGCCCAGGAGGTCCTACAGAAACTGATGAATCAACCAAGGACCAAGCCTGGAGAGGACCTAGCCTTTCCGATTGAGGAAAACCCAGGGTCCATCTTCATGCTTAAATTCTTTAGATGAACATTTTAGTATGAATATCCTCTCTTATATGTCTAATATCCACTTATAAGTTAGTATATACCATGTGTGTTTTTCTGCTTCTCAATTTCATCTCTCAGATGATCTTTTCTATTTCCTTCCATTTGCCTGCAAATTTCATGATGCTGTTGCTTTTACTTGCTAAGTAGTATTCCATTGTGTAAATATATCACAATTTCTGTATCCATTGTTTCACTGAGAGACATCTGGGTTGTTTCCAGATTCTGGATATTATAAATAAAACTGCAATGAGCATGGTTGAGCAAATGTCATTGTTGTATACTTAAGCATATTCTGGTTATATGCCTCGGAGAGGTACAGCTGGATATTGAGGTAGCAATATTGCTAATATTCTGAGAAAGAGCCAGATTGATTTCCAAAGTTGTTGTACAAGTTTACATTCCCACCAGCAATGGAGGAGGGTTCCCCTTTCTCCACATCCTCTCCAGCATGTGTTGTCACTTGAGTATTTGATCTTAGTCATTCTGATGGGTATGAGGTGAAATCTCAGAGTCCTTTTGATTTGCATTTCCCTGATGACTAAGGACATGGAACATTTAGGGCTTTCTCTGCCATTCGATATTGCTCTATTGAGAATTATCTGTTTAAATCTGTACCCCATTTTTTTTAAAATTGAATTACTTCGTTTGTTGCCTTTGAACTTCTTTTGTATTTTATTATTATTATTATTACTATTATGATCATTTATTATTTGTTACTTGTAATTTGTTTTTTATTTTTTATATTAATTACTGTTTATTCAATTTTTATCCTGTCTGTAGCCCCCTCCCTCATTCATTCCCAATTCTACCCTCCTTCCTCATCTCTGCCCATGGCCTTCTACAAGTCCACTGATAGGGGAGGACCTACTCTTTTTCCAAATAACCCTAGCCTATCAGGTCTAATCAGGACTGGATGCATTATTTTACTCTGTGGACTAATAAGGCTGGTCTCTCCAAAAGGGGAAGTGATCAAAGAGTCAGCCACTGAGTTCATGTCAGAGATAGCCCCTGTTCCCCTTACTACTGAACCCACTTGGAAACTGAGCTGCCATAGGCTACATCTGTGCAAATGTTCCAGATTATCTCCATGCATGGTCCTTGGTTGGAGTATCAGTCTTAGAAAAGGCCGCTGGGCCCAGATATCTTGGCTCTGTTGCTCTCTTATAGAGCTCCTGTCCCCGGCAAGTCTATCTCTCTCATCTTTATTTCATATGATTCCCTGCACTGTGCCAAAAGTGTGGCTATGAGCCACAGCATCTGCTTTGATACCCTACGAGTAGAGTTTTTCATAGAACTTCTGTAGTAACCCTGTCTTGTTCCCTATTTTCTCCCTGTTGCAATGTCCATCCCATTTGCCTTTCTGAGTGAGGATTGATCATCTTACCCAGGGTCCTCCTTCTTGCTCAGCTTTTATAAGTGTACATATCTTAGTATGTTTATCCTATAGTATATGTCTAATATCCAACTTATGAGTATATACCATGTATGCCTTTCTGTTTCTGAGATACCTCACTCAGGATGTTTTTTTCTGGTTCCCACCATTTGCCTGCAAATTTCATGATTTCCTTGTTTATAATTGTTGAGTAGTATTCCATTGTGTGAATGTACCACAATATCTTTATCCATTACTCATTTGAGGGCCATCTTGTTTTTTTCCAGGTTCAGGCTCTTGTGAATAAAACTGCTATGCACATGGTTGACCAAATGTCTTTGTTATGTACTTGAATATATTTTGGATATGTATGCTTAGGAGTAGTATAGCTGGATCTTGAAGAAGCACTATTCCTAATTGTCTGTGATAGCTCAGATTGTTTTCAAAAGTAATTGTATAAGGTTACATTCCCACTAATAATAGAGGAGGGTTTCCTTTTCTCTACATTCTCTCCAGCATTTATTGTTACCTGAGTTTTTTATCTTAGACATTCTGATGGGTGCAAGGTAAAATCTCAGGGTCATTTTGATTTTCATTTCCATGATGACTAAGGACAGTGAGCATTTCTTTAAATGTTTAACTGCCATTACATGTTCCTCTATAGAGAAATATCAGTTTAGTTATGTAACCCAATTTTTAATTGAATTATTTGATTTGTTGATTTTTAACTTCTTGTGTTCTTAATTTATTCTGGATTTTAGCCCTCTGAAATATATATGGTTGGGGAAGATCTTTTCGCAGTATATAGCCTGTCATTTTGTTCTGACGAAAGTGTCCTTTGCTTGTCAGAAGCTTTTCAGTTTCATGAGGTCCCATTTATAGATTGCTGATCATTAGACCCTGTACTGTTGGTGTTCTGTTCAGGAAGTTGTCTCCTGTGCCAATGAGTTCAAGGTTCTTCCCCAATTTTTCTTCTAACAGACTTAGTATGTCTGGTTTTATATTGATGTCTTTGATCCACTTGGACTTTAGTGTTATGTAGTGTGATAAATATGGATCTATTTGCATTTTTCTACATGTAGACATCCAGTTAGACCAGCATCATTTGTAAAGGTGCTGTCATTTTTCCAATGTATGATTTTGGCTTGTTTGTCAAAAATCAAGTATTGGTAGGTGTGTGGGTTTATTTCTCAGACTTCTATTAGATTCCATTGTTCTATCATTTTGCTTCTATGCCATTACCATGCAGTTTTTATTACCGTTACCCTTTAGTTCAGCGTGAGATCAGGGATGGAGATACCTCCAGAATATCTTTTATTGTTCAGGAAGGATTTTAGCCATTTTTGTTTCTCCATACAAAAATGAGAATTGTTCTTTCAAGATCTGTAAAGAATTGTGTTGTTTTCTTTGATGGGAACTGCATTGAATCTGTAGATTGTTTTTGGCAGGATAGCCATTTTCACCATGTTATTCCTACCAAACTGTGAACATGGGAGATATTTCCATCTTCTGGCATCTTCTTCAATTTCTTTTTTCAGGGACTTGAAGTTTTTCTCAAACAAGTCTTTCACTTCCTTTGTTAGAGTTACACCAAGTTTCTTTATATCCTTTGTAGAAATTGTGAAGGGTGTTGTTTCCCTAACTTCTTTCTCAGCTCGTTTGTCTTTCATATAAAGGGAAACTACTATTTTTCTTTTCTTTTCTCTTCTTTTACTCTCTTTTATTTTTTAAGTTAGTTTTATATACAGTCACTTTTCTAGAGGTCTTTATCAGCTGAAATAGTTCTCAGGTTAAATTTTTGGGGTGAGTCATCTATACTATCATATCATTCTCAAATTGTGATACTTTGACTTCTTCATTTCTGATTTGTATCTGTTGATCTACTTTAGCTTTCCTATTGCTCTAGGTAGGACTTCAAGGACTATTTTGAAGAGATAAGGAGAGAGTGGGCAGCCTTGCCTTGTCCTTGATTTCAATTGTATTATTTTAAGTTTCTCTATGTTTAGTTTGATGTTGTCTATAGGGTTGCTGTATATTGTCTTTACTGTGTTTAGGAATATGCCTTTTATGCCTGAACTCTCCAGGACTTTAAACATGAATGGGTGTTGGATTTTGTCAAATGCTTTTTTGGCATCTACGGAGATTATGATATGGTTTTTCTCCTTCAGATTGCTTATATGATGGTCATCCATTATGACCAGGTAGGTTTCATCCCTGGCATGCAGGTGTGATCATAATGGATGATATCTTCTATATATACTTGGATTTGGTTTGCAAGTATTTTATTGAGTATTTTTGCATCAATGTTTATAAGGGAGATAGGTCTGGACTTATGTTTTTTGTTGTATCTTGTTTGCTTTAGGTATCGAAATGACTGTGACCTCATAGAATGAGTTTGGTAATATTATTCCTATTTCTATTTTGTGCAATAATTTGAAGAGAATTTGGATTTAGCTCTTCTTTGAAGGTCTGGTAGAATTGTGTGCTGAAACATTTTGGACCTGTGCTTTTTTTTTTGGGGGGGGGAGGGTTTTGATGACTGCTTCTATTTCCTTGGGAAATATATGACTATTTAATCTATTTATCTGATCTTGATTTAATATTGGTAAATGAAATCTATCAAGAAAATTGTCCGTCTCATTGAGATTTTCAAATGATGTGGCATAAACTTTTGTAATAATATCTAATGATTGTTTGTATTTCTCAATGTCTGCTGTTATTTCCCCCTTTTCATTTCTGATTTTGCTCATTTGGATAGTTTTACTCTGCCTTTTAGTTAGTTTAGCTAAGGATTTGTCTATCTTTTTGATTTTCTCAAATATCCAGCTCTTGGTCACGTTGGTTCTTTGAACTCTTTTCTTTTTTTCTAATTCATTGATTTTAGTTCTGAATTTGATTGTTTCCAATCATCTACTCCTCTTAGGTGTTTCTGCTTCTTTTTTTCCTATGGCTTTTAGTTATGCCTTTACGCTGCTTGTATGAGATGACTCCACTTCTTTCTGTAGACACTTTATGCTATGAAGATTTCTCTTAGTACTGCTTTCATGGTGTCCCATAAGTTTGAGTAAGTTGTGCCTTCATTTTCGTTGCATTTTAGGAAGTCTCTAATTTCTTTTTTTTTCATTTCTTCCCTGGACAAGCTGTCATTGAGTAGACAGTTGTTTAGTTTCCATGTGTATGTAGGCTTTTTATTATTTCTGTTATTCTTGAGGTCTAATTTTTGGCCATGGTAGTCTGATAGGATACAATGGATTATTTCAATCATCTTCTATTTGTGTCTGAGTATATGGTCAATTTTTGAGAAGGTTCGAAGAGGAGATGAAAAGTAGGTATATACTTTTGAGTTTTAGTGAAATTTTATGTAGACATCTATTAGGTCCTTTTGATATAGGACATTTGTGTCATTATTTCCCTATTTAGTTTCTGTTTAGATGATCTGTGGAGTGTTAAAGTCTCCTGCTAGCTATTAAGATGTTGGATCAATGTGTGATTTAAGCTTTAATATTTCATTTACAAATGTAGGTGCTCTTTTCTTTGGGACATAGGTATTCAGAATTATGATGTCCTACTGATGGATTTTTCCTTTGATGAAAATGAAGTGCCCCTTCTCATCTTTTTTGATTTATTTTGGTTGAAAGTCTTTTTTATTCAATATTAGTATAGCTACCCTAGATGTTTTCTGGGTCCATTTGCTTGAAATCCTTTTTCCAGACCTTTATTCTGAAGTATTATTTATCTTTGTGGCAGAGATGTGGTTCTTGGATGCAGCAGTATGTTGAATCCTGTTTCTGCAAACATTCTGTTAGTCTGCGTATTTTTATTGGAGAGTTGAAACATTGGTATTGATAGATAATAGTGACCAATGAATATTAGTTCCTTTTATTGTGGAGCTGGTGGTGTTACTGTGTTTCAATGCTTGTTTTATTTTAATTCTTTGTTGTGAAGTTATTTATATCTGTGATTTCTTGAGTGTAGTTGTTTTTGTTGGTTTGGAGTTTTCCTTCTAGCATCTACTGTAGAGCTGGTTTGCTATATAGATATTTTTAAGTTTAGTTTTGTCATGGAATATTTTGTCTTCTCCATATATGTTGATTGGAAGCTTTGCTGGGTGTAGTAGTCTATGTTGGCATCTGTGGTCTCTTAGAGTCTGCATGATAACTGCCCCAGGCCTTCTGGCTTTCATACTTTCTGTTGAGAAGTCTGTACTGATTCTGATTGGTCTAACTTTATATTATAGTTGGCTTTCTTCCTTGCTGCTTTTAATATTTTTTTCTTTGATCTGTAGATTTATTGTTTTAAGTATTATGTGACGTGAGGAGTTTCTTTTCTGGTCTAATACTTTTTTTTTCTGTAGACCTCTTGTATATTTATGGACATCTTTCTTTAAGTTAGGAAAATTTTCTTCTATGATTATCTTGAAATTATTTTCTGGACCTTAGATCCTGGAATTCTTTTCGTCTTTTACTATTTTTCTGAAATTTTGTCTTTTATCATGTCCTTGATTTCTTGAATGTTTCGTGTTTGAAAGGTTTCTGATTTTACTTTTTCTCTGAGAGAAGTGTCACTTTCTGCAATTGTATTTTCAGTGCCTGAGATTCTCTCTTCCATCTCTTGTATTCTGTTGGAGATGCTTACCTTTGTGATTGCTGATCTTTTCTCTAAGTTCTCCAGCCCCAGGTTTTTCTCAATTTGTGTTTCCTTTATTGATTCTAATTCTGTTTTCATGTCTTGCACCATTTCCTTATTCCTTTTGAATGTGGATTCCTGTCTTTCCATGGTGATCTATTTTTTTGTTTGCTTTTTTGTTTGTTTCTTCTCTATATTCCAATACTTGTGCCTCTACTTGTGCCTCTCTTTGTTTGCCTGGGTTTGTCATTATTTCCTTGAGAGGTTTGTTCATTTCTCCTTCATTTGCCTCTAATATCTGGATAAGCCTAGAATTGAAATCATTTTCCTGTGTTTCTGATGAATTAGCAGTAACATTAATTTTACAGGTTGCTGGTGAGGCCACAATGTCCTGATTTTGTTGGATGTGCTCCTGAGCTGAACTCCAGCCATCTGCTTATCAGTAACCTTTGCTGTTTTGTCCTGGACTCTGTAGTTCTGTGTCCATCTTTCTCTGGTGTCTGGAATATTCTGCCTTGTATCCCTGATCTCTCCAGAACTTTAAATATAAATGAATGTTGGATTTTATCAAATAATTATTTAGCATCTAAGGAGATTATCATGTGATTTTTTTCTTTCAATTTGTTTATATGTTGGATTACATTGATTAATTTCTGTATAATGAACCACCACTACATCCCTGTGATGGAGCTTACTTGGTCATAGTAGATGATATCTTTTATTGGTTGTTGGATTCAGTTTGTGAGTCTTTTGTTGAGTATTTTTGCATCAGTGTTCATAAGAGACATAGGTCCGAAGTTCTATTTTTTGGTGAGGTCTCTGGATGGTTTAGGTATCAAGTTGACTATGGCTTCATACAATGAGTTTGGAAGTGTTCCTTCTGTTTTTATTTTCTAGAGTAGTTTGAATAGTATTTGTGTTAGCTCTTCTATGAAGATCTGGGAGAATTCTGCACTGAAATCATCTGCCCCTGGCCTTATTTTGGAAGGGTAACTTTTGATGACAGCTTCTATTTCTTGAGGAGATATTGAACTGTTTAATTTACTTATCTGGTCTTGATTCAGATTTGTTAAGTAGAATTGATTAAGAAAATTGTCAGTTTCATTTAGATTTTTAAATTTTGTGGCATATAGGCTTTTGAAGTAAGACCTAATGATTGTTTGGATTTCCTCCGTGTCTGTTGTTATGTCTCCCTTTTCATTACTGATTTTGTTGATTTGATGGTGTCTCTCTGCCTTTTATTTAGTTTGGCTAAGGGTTTACCTATCTTGTTGATTTTCTCAAAGAATCAGATCTTGGTCTCATTGATATTTTGAATTGTTTTCTTTCTTTCTAATTGATTGATTTCAGCCCTGAGTTTGATTATTTCCAACTTTCTACTCTTCTTAGGTGTGTCTGATTCTTTTCTCCCCCGCCCCCAGGGCTTTCATGTGTGCTATTAAATTTCTTGAATGACATGTTTCAAATTTCTTCTTGAAGGCACTTAGTGCTATGAACTTTACTCTTAACACTGCATTCTTTGTGTCCCATAATTTTGGATATGTTGTGCCTTCATTTTCATTGAATTCTTGGATGTCTTTAATTTTTTTTGTTATTTCTTCCCTCATCCAGTTGTCATTGAGTAGCGAGTTGTTCAGTTTCCATCTCTGTGGAGGTTTTTTTTGCTATTTCTTTTGTTGTTGAGATCCAGCTTTATTTATTCCGCTGTGGTCAGGTAGGGTACATGGGAATATTTCAATCTTCTTGTATCTGTTGATGCTTGTTTTATGCCTGAATATTTGGCCAAATTTCGAGAAGGTTCTATGAGGTGCTGAAAAGAAGGTAAATTCTTTTATGTTTCTGTGAAATGCTCTGTAGATGTCTATTAAGTACATTTGATTTATGAGCTCTGTTAGAGTGACTTTTTCTTTGTTTAATTTCTGTTTTTTGACCTGTCCTTGTTGAGAGTGAGGTGTTGTAATCTCCCACTTTTAAGGTGTGTGGATCTGTGAGTGGTTTAAGTTTTATTAATGTGAATTTTACACATGTGAGTTCCCTTGCTTTTGTGACATAGATGTTCAGAACTGTAACGTCTTCTTGATGGAATTTTTCTTTGATGACTATGA
Organism: Rhombomys opimus; assembly: GCA_010120015.1. Classification (NCBI taxonomy): domain Eukaryota; kingdom Metazoa; phylum Chordata; class Mammalia; order Rodentia; family Muridae; genus Rhombomys; species Rhombomys opimus. The sequence goes on along the minus strand of REGO01000558.1, from coordinate 329,167 downwards.
AGTGACCTTTCCTATCTCTTTTAATTAATTTTGGTTAAAAGTCTATTTTATTAGATATTAGAATTGCTAACTGCTGCTTGTTTGCTTGGAAAACTATCTTTCATCCCTTCACTCTAAGATAATGTCTATCTTTGTGACTTAGGTGTATCTCTAGTATACAATAGTTTGTTGGATCTTGTTTACTGATCTATTCTGTTAGTTAGTGTCTTTTTACTATAGAGTGGATTCCATTGATATTGAATTTTTTTTTTTATTAATGACCCCTGGCTGTTAGATCCTTTAATTTTGGTTTTGGATTTGGTATTGTGATTGTATACTTATCTACTGTTAGTGTTGCTGTAGTGAGGATATTGATTTCCTGAGTTTTGTGTTTTCCTGAATGTAGTTAGTTGTATTTTTCCTTCTAGTATCTTCTGTAATGCTGGTTTTTGAGTAGTTATTGTTTTTTTTTGTTTTATTTTGTTTTGTCTTTGACTTTGTTGTTTTATCCATCTTTGATGAATAAGAGTTTTGCTGGGTATAGTATTCTCAGCTGACATCTGTGTTCTTTTCTGGTCTGCATGATATCTGTCCAGGTCCTTCTGGCTCTCATAGTCTCTGTTGAGAAGTAAGTTGTGATTCTGATGGGTATGCACTTATATGTTACTTAGTCTTTTTTCCCTTGCAGCTTTTAGCGTTTGTTGTTTTTATTGTTCTATATACTTACTGTTTTGATTATTATGTGGTGGGAGGATTTTATTTTCTGGTCTAATTTACTAGGTGTTCTATAGGCCTCTCCTTTAAGTTGGGGAAATTTTCTTCTACGATTTTATTGAAAAGATTTACTGGGCCTTGGAGATGGAAGCCTTCTTTTCCTCTATTATTATTCTGAGATTTTGTCTTCTCATGTAGTCTTGCATTTCTTGGATGTTTTGTAATGCCAGGTTCACGGGACCCTCAGAGACTACCAGGAGGCGACTAGATGCAATAACAAGAGAGCTTTATTACAAGAGCAGTCGAACTCGGGACCCAAGTCTCTCAGACGCAGCAGTAGAGAAGTGGAACACTGAGCTCCGAGTGAACAGGATTTTTAAAGGGAAAGTCTGTGAGCAGGGTGTTTCCATGGCAGCAAACAGGGGGGCAAAAGCCTTGGTGTTACAGAATTGAGTGAAGTTTAGCAGGTGGGATGACCTTTTCTGAGGCATACAATCAAGATGGCTAAGGCATATAATCACAATGGCTATTTTTCTAAACCACATCTGAAACGCTGGGGAGAATTTCCCCACCTGATTCTCAACGGATTCCCATTGATTATTGTCAGGGTGTTTGTCTTTATTTTCTATGAAGCATTTTTTCTGTTATATTTCCTGGAGGCTGTTGCTAGGAGAGTTAACTTTGTTTTCTGCCAGGTGTACACTCTGTGATATTTCCTGGTACCTGAATTCAGTTCTCAGTCAAGATCTTTATTTCAAAATGGAGTTATTTTATTTATATTTAATATAAGTATATAATATAAATATATTATAATATATATTAAATGGGGTTATAAAACTCTTCAATTTTATGTGAGGAATTTATTTTAGATTTAACATTTTCTTTGATGGATACACCGATTTCTTCCCTTGTATATTCCACACTTCAGATTCTTTATTCCATCTCTTGTAATCTGTTGGTCATGCTTGCCTCTGTCATTCCTGTTTTCTTCCCTAAATTCTTCCTATCCATTTTTCCTTTGTTTGTGTTTTCTTAAATTTTACCAATGTAATCTTCAGATCATGAACCATTTTTTTTCTTTTCCTTTTTTTTTTATTTCTTCACCTGTCTTACTCTACTTTCCTGTTTTTCCTTCAATTCCTTCACCTGTTTGTTTGAATATTCCTCTGTTTCTTTTCTTTCCTTCAATGATTTAATTATTTCCCCATTGAAGGCCACAAACTGTTTGGCCGCATTTTCCTGTATTTCTTTATGGATGGCCATACTCTGGTTGACTTTATTTTCCTGTATTTCTTCACAGATGACCTTAATCTGTTTGACTTTATTTTCCTTTGTTTTATTTGTTTCCTCCATTATCTTCTTCATAAGCATACATGTAAGGTCATCTTTCTCAATATCACTTATGATAGGGTTTCCTGGGCTACTTGCCCTTGGATAACTGAGTTCTGGTGATGCCATATTGCTTTGGCTTTTGTTGGTTGTGCTTTTATGCCGGTCTCTACCAATATGGTTGTCTCAGGTGTTGGCTGTTAGTTTTTGGTGCCTCCTGGAATCCAGGGTTGTGGAGAATCCCCTTGGCAGTAAGATGTTTGTTCCTGTAGGAGGCTTCCTTAGCTTTTTGGGTATTGTCCCCAAATGGCTAATGCTTCTGAGGAATTTCAACAACTCACCTCAGGCATATCAACCTATGTGGTAACTGAGAAACATAATTGCTGGACTTTTAGGGCCCAGAGATTAGTCTGTTGGTCTCTGTGCACTCACTGCTGTCCTGCTCACCTTACCCTGTGTCCTCTCTGTGTTGTTATCTCGGATTCCTCATTTATTTTTTTTCAATTAATTTATTTATTTTCTCTACATCCCCTGCTGTCCTCTTCTCCATGTCCTACACTCCTTTAAACTATCCTTCAAATAACTGTAATTTTAAAATACATTAAATCAGATATTCATACATGAATGAGGAGATAACTCAGATTCCATTAATTACACAGGAAACATTTTACCCATGAGATAGCTTCCTTTACTACTATTTTTTTAAATTTTTATCTCTTGAGACAACATTTTAGGTAGCATCAGCTGACCTTAAACATTGTATATAAAGAAGGATGACTACAATTATGATGCTCCATCTATCATATACTGAGCACTAAGAGTACGAAATGACACCAACTTAGCTTCCCCATGTGGAGATTGAACACATGCTTCAATAATTTCAACCTGAATATGACAATATCAACATAGAATTCATTGAGATGCACCAGGTTATGTTTAATTTTATATGGGCTCATACCCTGCATGCAATCAGTAACTGCTCAGAAAATCATACCTTTTGTTTGTCTTGCTCAAAAAATAAAATGAAAAAGCACATGAAGTGATTGGCAAAGATTAGAAATGCACGTGTATAGAAGGAGGTGAGAAAATATTCCAGTAGCAGAGCCTGGAATGATAGTGAACACCTGTACTTCCAGTGCATAAGTAGGAGAGATAAAAGATTGGATGTCAAGCTCGTTCTTGGCTACACAGGGAGTTCAAAGCTACTCTGAAAGAAATGTAATGATGTCACAAACCACAGAAAAGTGAAAAATTGGAAGGTAAGGAAAGAAAGACATAGAAGTGATAGGAGAGCCATAAAAGAACTAACATAGCCAACTAACTATGTCCCAGAGTGGCTTTTGGATGCTTAAGTATAAGCATCTACCTAGGACCTTGCATAGACTGGAACTAGGCCCTCTACTGTAGAGGAATTGTAATTGATAACATGATTGCTCTGATAAAAAGACCACATCCAAAGACCTTCTAGGTTTGTGTGATTTGGCTGGAATACAGACATGCCTTTAATACAGGGAAACAAATGCAACCAGATCTCTAACTTGAAGGCCAACTTGCAATAAAGCAAATTTCAGGTAAAGAAAATTTTGAGCCCAGGCATGGTGATAAACGCTTTTAATACCAAACAACCAAAGTTAGTTTGTAGAAGGAGGGACACATGTTTGAAACTTATGCCTATTTAGTTGCAGGATGTTAAGGAAAGGGCTCACAATTTAACCTAGGAAGTCAAAAAGGAAATGATATGATTTTATGTTTCGTTTCGACTGTTGACGCCAATTTACAAATCTTCTTTTCTCTGTCCCTCAACTAACCTTTTCTTCCACAGATTTCCCCTGATGTTGAGGAACTAGAGACCATCAATGCTGCTTTCCTTGAGACCAACCCTACCTGGCACTTAGGAGTTATTGCCAGATTCTTATGATGAGTTTCAGGGTGGTTGTCAAACACCCCACAGACATGTCAGATAACTCGGGTAGTTCAGGGATCCACAGAATCCCGTACTGATGTTTTAGAAAGACTCATTAAAAAAAATAGTTCATGGGTTCACTCCTTTCTAGTTATACCTGAAAATACACTTTTCCTCTGAGGAAAATATCTTTGTGTTTTATATTCCGGGAAGAAGGCCAAACTTCATTTACTGGACAGTTAACTCTTGAATTAGTTTTAACTCATTTCAAACCCTGCACCTTTCAGTGAAGAATTGCCCGCCTTCTACCTGGATGAAACTGGCAACCAGCCCAGAGATGGACAGTAGCAGCTTCTTATTTTCTCTGGTAATGAACTGATGACTAGTAGTAGTACTACAAAACCTGTATTTCCATGAAAATTGGATTCATTAGGTAACAAGATGCTCCACCCTTAAAATTAATGTTTTAAAAAAATTAGTCTGTTTTAAATGTATAAATTTGCTGTGCTCTAGATATCTTGGTTATGTGTAGTTGAAAAATCAGTAACATCTGAAACAGAAAAAGTTAACTTGTACTATGTTTTTCTTGTATACCAATTCTACAACCACTGCTGATGGCACTGTTTGCCTTTCTATTTTAACTCTACAGGAGTAAAAATATTTTAAAATTTAATGATAAAATCTTGGCAAAAAGAAAAAGATTCTGAATATATGGCTGCAAACTGTTGATCAAATGTACTTCTACTCTCCTGTCTCACATCTGGGACACCAAATGTATACCCTATATTGCTTATGAAAATGTTACTGTTTTAAGACAGGGTTTTTAAACTGTGCTTGATTAATAAAGCATGTGTTCATACATAAAAACTTTTCCTGCTGGAACAAAAGTTTACAACATCAAAATAATATATATGCTATTGATTGTAGAGTGAGTTTACAATGTTACAATTAGTTTTGTTTTATAAAAGTATGTTATATAAAACTATTGGACATTTTAAAATTTATCAAATATTTATAAGATGTCTTTATTAATGTATGATTATGATAAATAAGTAAAAAACTATTACAGAAGCATATTGAGTTTACATGACTAATCTTCCTATGCTTCACTTTGTTAACTGGGAAAAATAATATTTCTATTTAGGTTAATAATTGTTAAGACTTGGATGCCATCATTGTAAATTACATTGTTCCCTAGGCAAAGATGGTTACATGACAATTGGACTATTGATATTTAAGCCTTGCATGATAGAATTTCTGTCTTTAATTAAACTTTTAAATTATAGTCCATAGGAATATTTCTGAAAATGTCATTATTGTCTATATTGGGAAGCACCACAAACTTCAGAATAATTTTTTCTTCCATGTATGCTTCATAAGAAGGGAAACCATTAAAAAATCATAGAATTAGCCTGGTCTAACTGCTTAAGAAGCATATGCCAGGGATTTTTCAAATTAAAATCTATGACTCCTCGGGCATTAAACATTTTTAGTTCCTGAAAAATCCAAGACACTCCCTATGGCATTGAAACAGTCTAGCTACATTGTATTTTTCCTTATTCTCTAGAAGTCAGTGAAGCATACAGAAACTTGACAGAACAATTGGTCTTAGACATTAATCTTATGGACCTTGTATAGCTTGCAAACACCACTTACAAACATCCTCGTAACTACAATATTAAAAAAAAAAACTAACTCATAAGACTTATTCAGGCTAATGAAAGCAGATTTAAGAATATATGTTTGGTTTCCTTGTTTTTACTAACATTATTCAGAGAACTTTTTTACAAACTGGGCCATTCAGGGAAATATTATTTTATATGGGCTCAAAGAAGTTCCCAATCTCTATATTTAAGAATTTTAACAAAAAAGAGCTTCAATTCAGCAACTGCCATTTTATTATGGACTGTTAAAAATGATTAAAACATAAGGGCTGATTGCTGATTGCATCATGATTGTATTATTTAAAATATTCTTTAAGAGTGTGGATACAAGATTGCAGCACTGGGAGGATACTGTGTATGAAGAGCAGGACAGCAGAGTCTATACAGCCACTGAACTCTGAACTCTGTTTCCTAAAACACCAGCACTCTTTTTTCCCAGGTGAGAGGAAACCCCATAGTATGGAAACAATTGGGTCCATTCTCAGGTCACCCAGGAAAAACCCAAAAGAGATCATCTCTGGTCAAACAGGCACTTAGTCTCCAGACCAGAGCCACACACCTGTGTGTCCTGATCACCTTTCAAGGCTAAATTGTGGGCACCAAAGCAATAGAGACTGGGAGTCCCAGTCACGAGAAAACCCCACAGGGAAGGAAGCAAACAGGACTGACCTCAGGTCAACCAGTCTTTTCTGGAAAAGGTCCTGGAGACCAGTGGGCACACAGCCACTAGCCCAGAGCAAGGCTCCAGCTAGGAGCATAGAGACATGCTGAGCACCTGACTCTCTTTCACAGACAGAACTGTGTACCCCAGGCCATCAGAGATTGGGGTTCCCATTTGGGTGAAAAGCCCACAGCAAGGGAAACATCAGGTCTGACCTTAAAGCTCTCAGCTTACCCACACACACACACACATACACCACACACGGAAAAGTTCTCAGGAAAAGTTACCATGTTCCTACCCAGTCACCAGCTTGGGACCACCACCCTGGAATTCTCGACAGAGGAATATTGAATGGCAGAGAAGCACTTAAAGAAATGTTCAACCTCATTTGCCATTAGGGAAATGAAATCAAAACAACCCTGAGATTTCACCTTACACACATCAGAATGGCCAAGATCAAAAACTCAAGTGACAACACATGCAGGAGAGGTTGTGGAGAAAGGGGAAAACTTCTCCACTGCTGGTGGGAATGTAAACTTGTACAACCACTCTGGAAATCAATCTGGTGCTTTCTCAGACAACTAGGAATAGTGTTTCCTCAAGATCCAGCCATACCACTCCTAGGCATATATCCAAAAGAGGCTCAAGTACACAAAAAGGACATTTGCTCAACCATGTTTGTAGCAGCTTTATTTGTAATAGCCAGAAGCTGGAAACAGCCCAGATGCCCCTCAACTGAAGAATGGATGCAGAAATTGTGGTACATCTATACAATGGAATATTACGCAGCAATGAAAAATAAGGAAATCATGAAATTTGCAGGTAAATGGTGCGACCTGGAAAGGATCATCCTGAGTGAGTTGTCCCAGAAGCAAAAAGACACACACGGTATATACTCACTCATATAGACATACAACATAGGACAACCCCACTAAAATCTGTGCATCTAAAGAAACTAAGCAAGAGAGAGGACCCTACCTAAAACGGTCAATCCCCATCCTGAAAGGCAAAGAGGATGGACATCAGAAAAAGAAGAAAGCAGGAAACAACCTAGGAACCTACCACAGAGGGCTTCTGAAAGCCTCTGCCCTACAGACTCTCAAAGCAGACGCTGAGCCTGATGGGCAACTGTTGGGCAGAGTGAATGGAATTTTATGTAAGAACTGGGAAATAGTAAGAGCTGGGAAGAACAGGATCTCCACAAAGAGAGCAACAGAACAAGAAAATTTGAACACAGGGAACTTTCCAGAGACTCATACTCCAGCCAAGGACTATTCATGGAGATAACCTAGAACCCCTGCACAGATGTAGCCCATGGCAGTTCAGTGTCCAAGTGGGTTACACAGTAATGTGAAGAGGGACTGCCTCTGACATAATCTGACTGGCCTGCTCTTTGATCACCTCCCCCTGTGAGGGGAACAGCCTTACCAGGCCATAGTAGAGGACAATGCAGCCACTTTTGATGTGAACTGATAGACTAAGATCAGAAAGGAGAGGAGAACCACCCCTATCAGTGGACTTGGGGAGTGGCATGCATGCAGAGAGAGGAGGGAGGGTGGGATTGGGAGAGGAGAAGGGAGGGGCTTATGGGGGGATGCAGAATGAATAAAGTGTAATTGATGAAAAATTTAAAAAAAAAGGAAAAAAAATTCCTGAAGCAGATCTTCCAAGAAATCCAAGACAATATGAAAAGACAAAACCTTAGAATAATAGGAATAGAGAAAAAAAAAAGATTCCCTCCTCTAAGGCCCAGAAAATATTTTCAACAAAATCATAGAAGAAAATTTCCCCAACTTAAAGGAGAGGCCAATAAGAATACAAGAGACCTAGAGAACACCCAATGAATTAGACCAGAAAAAAAAATCCTCCCACCACATAATAATCAAAACAGTAAGTATACAGAAAAAAATTAAAAAAAAAAGAATACTAAAAGCTGCAAAGGAAAAAGGCCAAGTAACATATAATGGCAAACCTGTCAGAGTCAAACCTGACTTCTCAACAGAGACTGTGAAAGCCAGAAGGGTCTGGACAGACATCATGCAGACCCTAAGAGAACACAGATGTCAGCCCAGGCTACTATACCCAGCAAAACTCTCAGTCCTCATAGATGGAGAAAAAAAGATATTCAATGACAAAAACAAATTTCAACAATACCTACCCACAAATCCAGCGTTACAGAAGATACTAGAAGGAAAAAATACAACCCAAGAAAGCTAACTATTTTCAAGAAATCACAGGGAATAATTAACCTCACTACAGCCAAAGTAAAAGTAGCCAGGCATACAAACCCAGTACCACAGCCAAGTACAAAATAAAAGGATCTAACAGCCACTGCTCAGTAATCTCTTTCAATATCAATGGACTCAATTCTCCAATAAAAAGTGAGGTATCCCAGGAGTAGAAAGACACACATGCTATATACTCACTTACGTAGTCCTATAAGGTACAATCAATATACTAAAATATGAGCAACAAAAGAAGATAAACAAGAAAGAGTACCTGGAGTAAAATGATCAATCCTCAATTAGAAAGACAAATGGGATGGGCATGGGAAGTAGGAGAAAACAAGAAGAAGGATGGGAGCCTACCACAGAGGGACTTTGAAAGACTCTACCTATCAGCGTATCAAAGAAGATGCTAAGACTCATAACTAAGCTTTCCGGTAGAGAGCAGGGATTCATATGATAAAAGGGGGAGTGTGTATGACTGGGAGAGGACAGCAGCTCCACAAGGACAAAATATATCAGGGCACGGGGGTCCTCTATGAGACTCTTTCTCCAACCAAGGAACAAGTATGGATATAACCTAGAACCCCTACGAGGATGTAGTCCATGGTAGCTCAGTATCCAGGTGGGTTTCCCTAGTAAGGGGGAACAAGAACTATTTCTGACAAAACTCAAGGACTAGCTTCTTTACCTCCCCCCACCCCTGAGGGAGGAACAGCCTTACTAGGCCACAGAGGAGGACAATGCAGCTAGTCCTGAAGATACCTGATAAGCTAAGACCAGATGAAAGGAGAGGAGGACCTCCCCTAGCAGTGGACTTGGAAAAGGACAGGGAAGAGATGAGGGAGGGAGGGTGAGAATGGGAGTGAATGAGGGAGAGGGCTACAGATGGGATACAAGGTAAATAAGCTGTGATCAATATTAAAAAAAATAAAAATAAAAAGACATAGACTAACAAAATGGATGTGAAAACATGACTGAACAATCTGTTGCATACAAGAAACACACCTAAGGCACAAAGATAGACATTACCTGAGAGTAAAGAGCTGGAAGATGGTTTTCAAAGCAAATGGACATAAGAAGCAAGCAAGAGTAGCCATTCTAACATTTAATAAAATAGACTTTCAACCAAAATTAATACAAATAGATGGGGAAGAATACTTGATACACATCAAGGGAAAATTCCATCAGAAAAACATCATAATCCTGAACATCTATGCCCCAAATACAAGGACACCCACATTTGTAAATGAAATATTGAAAAAAAAAACTTAAACCACATATAAATCTTCACGCATTAATAGTAGGAGACTTCTATACCCCACACTCAACAAAGGACAGGTTAACAAAACAGAAATTAAAACAAAGAAACAATATCTCTAAGAGAGGTCATGAATCAAATGGACCTAACAGACATCTAGAGAACCTTTCATCCAAACATAAAGAATTTACCTTCTTCTTAGCACTTCATGGAACCTTCTCCAAAATAGACCATTTAGTTGGTCGCAAAGCAAGCCAGAACAATTACAAGAAGATTGAAATAATCCCATGTATCTTATCTGATCACCATGGAATAAAGCTGGATCTCAACAACAACAGAAATAGCCAAAAGCCTACACACACATGGAAACTGAACAACTTGTTACTAAATGACAACTAGGTCAGGGAAGAAGTAAAGAAAAAAATTAATGTCTTCCTAGAATTCAATGAAAATGAAGGCACAACATACCTGAACTCATGTGACACAATGAAAGCAGTGCTTAGAACAAAGTTTATAGCACTAAGTGCCTTCAAGAAGAATTTGAAACATCACATCCAAGTATCATAATGGCTCACCTAAAAGCTCTAGGAAAAAAAAAAGAAGAAGAAGCAGACACACCAAAAAGGAGTAAATGGCTGGAAATAATCAAACTCAGTGCAAAAATCAACAAATTAGAAACAAATAAAACAACTAAAATAATCAATGAAACCAAGAGCTGGTTCTTTGAGAAAATCAACCAGAAAGATTAACCCTTAGCCAAACTAAATAAAATGCAGATAAACACTTTCCAAATCAACAAAACCAGAAATGGAAAAGGGACATTACAACACATACTGATGTTATAATATTATACCTGAGTGACCCCAAAAATTCTACCAGGGAAGTCCTACATCTGATAAAAACTTTCAGCAAAGTTGCCGGATACAAAATTATTTCAAAAAAGTCAGCAGCCCTCCAATACACAAAAGTCAAAAGGACTGAGACAGAAATTAGGGAAAGAACAACCTTCACAGTAGCCAAAAAGAACATGAAGTACTTTGGTGTGACCCTATCCAAGCAAGTGAAAGACTCATATGAAAAAAAATTTCCAGTCTCTGAAGGAAGAATTAGAAGATATCAGAAGACAGAAAGATCTCCCATGCTCATGGCTTGGCAGGATTAACATTAAAAATGGCCATATTATGAAAAACAATCTACAGATACAATGCAATCCCCCTCAAATTACCATCACAATTCTTTACAAACCTTGAGAGAAAAATTCTCAACTTCATATGAAATAACAAGAAATCCAGAATTGCTAAAACAATCCTCTACAACAAAAGATCTATCCCTGATCTCAAGATGTACTATAGAGCAACAACACTAAAACCTGCATTGACCTGGTGTAGAAACCAACTGGTATATCAATGAAATCGAATAGAAGACCCTGAAATAAATCCACACACTCTTGGACAACAGATTTTTGACAAAGATGCCAAAACCACACAAAAAAAGATAGCATCTTCAACAAATGGTGCTGGTCTAACCGGATGTCTACAAGCAGAAAAGTGCAAAATGACCCATAATTTTCACCCTGCACAAAGGGGATCAAAGACCTCAATATAAACCAGGCACACTAAAAGCTTTAGAAGAAAAAGAGGGGAAAATCCTTGAACTCATTGGCTCAGGAGACAACTTCCTGAACATAAACCAACAGCACAGGTCTAAGATCAACAATCAATACATGGTACCTCATGAAACTGAAAATCTGTAAAGCAAAGGAATCCGTCATCAGAACAAAAAGACTGCCTACAAACTGGGAAAGGATCTTCACCAACCATATATCTGACAGGGGGCTAATATCCAGAATATATAAAGAACCCAAGAAGCTTAACAGCAACAAATCAAGTAATAAAATTAAAATTTGGGGTTCAGAGCTAAACAGAGAATTCTCAATAAAGAATTGACTGAGCATTCTTAGTCATCAGGGAACTGCGAATCAAAACAACCCTCAGATTTCACCTTACACCCATCACAGTGGCTAAGTTCGAAAACTCAAGTGACAACACATGCTGGAAAGGATGTGGAGAAAAGAGAACTCTCCTCCACTGCTGGTTGGAATATAAACTTGTATAACCACTTTGGAAATCAACCTGGCACTTTCTCAGACAATTAGGAATACTGCTTCCTCAAGATCCTGCTATACCACTCCTAGGCATATATCCAAAAGAAGCTCAAGTATACAACAAGGACATTTGCTCATCCATGTTTGTAGCAGCTTTATTTGTAATAGCCAGAAGCTGGAAACAACTTAGATGTCCCTCATTTGAGGAGTTGATACAGAAATTGTGGTACATCTACTCAATGGAATATTACTCAGCAATAAAAAATCAAGGAAAACATGAAATTTGCAGGCAAATGGTGGGAACTGGAAAAGATCATCCTAAGTGAGATATTCCAGAAGCAGAAAGACACACATGTTATATGCTCTCTCATAAGTGGAGATTAAGATGAATAATATAGGATAAACATACTAAAACCTGTACACCTAAAGAAACTAATCAAGAAGGAGGACTCTGGCTAAGATGCTCAATCCCCATTCAGAAAGGCAAAGAGGGAGAAAACAGGACAAGAGCCTACCACAGAGGGCATCTGAAAGACTGTACCCTGCTGGCTATCAGAGCAGATGCTGAGGACTTATAGCCAAATTTTGGGCAGAGTACAGGAAATCTTATGACAGAAGGGAGAGATAGTAAGCCCTGTAGGGGACAGGAGCTCCACAAGGAGAGCAACGGAACCAAAAAAATATGGGCACAGGAGTCTTTTCTGAGACCGGTTTGCCAACGAAGGACCATTCATAGAGATAACTTAGAACTCCTGCACAGATGTAGCCCTTTGCAGTTCAGTGTCCAAGTGGGTTCCATAGTAATTAAAACATGGTCTGACTCTGACATGAACTGATTGGCGTGCTCTTTGATCACCTCTCCCTGAGGGGGGAGCAGCCTTACCAGACCGAAGAGGTAGATAGTTCAGCAAGTTCTGATGAGATCTGATAGACTAGGATCAGAAGGAAGGAGAGGACGACCTCCCCTATCAGTGGATTTGGGGAGGGACATGGTTAGAGAAGGGGAAATGGAGGGGGAAGAAGGGAGGAAACTACAAGGATGATACAATGTGAATAAACTGTAATTAATAAAAAAGATTAAAAAAAAGAAAAAGTCCAAAAGCTAGTCTTTAAACTATTCATGACTATGCTTTAAATCATGGTTGATCACCGGGACAAAGTTTATTTGGCCTACTATATTTGTTTCACAAACTGTTGAGGACAATTAAAAAATGCAAGCTGAGGCTTTTGTTTTATGTTTTTATTTAAGATCAGGAGTAGCTAAATATAAACCTGTTTAATTCAGCAATGCTTAATAGATATATTGTCCTAAGTCATTTCAAAAATCTACTTAATACGGCATTTAAATGTTTACTAATATAACAGAGACCTCAGCTCTTAGCAGTAACCCTAAGGTCTCTAAGAAGATAGATGGAGCACCAAGACTTCACCTGCGTTATGGTATGCTAACCACAGAGCAGACTGCCCCAGTGCCTTGCTGCTGCTAAGGCCCAGCCTGAACTGTGGACAAAGAGGACAGCTGGAGAGTTAATTGTCCCATGTTGCCTAAGACAAGATAGGGTCAGTCTCTTCTATGTTCCTCCCCGCCCCCAAAAAATTTTTTCAAGGCTGGAAGGCAAAGACTGATACTGCACTGGGACTTGTGCCTCTAAGGAAACCATCAACATCATAAGAGCCTAATTGGATAGATAGGCAATGGGCAAGCCTCTGTCATTTTATACTTTCTGCCACACTTCTCAAATCTCTGATGTGTTTTTGTACTAAAAATTTATGATACTATTCCTGTTTGTCAACAACTTATGTCTCATGATGATTAAAAAATGTTTTATTATTCAAAGTTTTAAAATTACTCAGATTTTGAATTGTTTTCCAAGCCAACTTGTCTCCTGTTAGGAGTTTATAAGCTTTAAAGAATAATGTGGATCCACCTACCACAAGTCAAATGGACTCTAGATAAGTATAATGTTCTGTTCCTGAAAATGGGAATTTTCTCCTGGTCTTGGGATTCTTCACCTTCCCAATGACCCAGAAATTTTAATTCCTTTCCTAGTTTATATTTGTCTCAACAGATTTTCGATTGGCTGACAGACTATCCAGGGATCACCTGTGGACTGCAAGCTGCTGAATTCTGGACATTCTGAAAGCTGATGCAAACCAGTCCAACTGTTGTGATTGTTCCCTGTCTTCCAACTGGATTAACTAATCAGATGCCCCATTACCCAGCCTTTGACTGGCATTTCAGACTTCCTGGACCTTGGTAACTAAGCCCTAATGTCAGCCAGAAGAAGTTGCAGAACAAAATTCATCACCCATTGTGTCCCACATAACAGGCTGCAATACTGAGTCAAAAAGGGTTCCCTGGCATAAGGGACAAATGATTATTAAGTTTCTAAATGACACTATACATAGCATAAGTAAGAACTGCTAGTTCTGTCTAGATAGACATCGAGCCCTTCCATCACCTTCAGCTAGTTCTTCTTAAAAACAAGAGATGGTCTAGAGTAAATAATTTGACTCTAAGGCAAAACCTAAAGGGGAGAATGTAGGGCTCAAGCAGCAGCACTGCTACAGCTGTGCTGCCATGACAGGCTTCATAACATACCTGTAGGCCTGAGTTTCTGTTTCCTGGTAATGTTCCCACAGTTGCTTAGATTATGTTTCTCTTTCTTAGAACATGAAACTAAAGTCCACAGGAAATGAGATACAATGACTTAGTAACCTCCATGAAAATCAGAAACAATAATTTACTACTGCCCTGAAAATTCCTCAAGCACTTAACCAAATTAAAGTTTAATTAGAAACTTTTGTTTAGCTAGTCAAAATGATATTGTTACCTGGCTACTTTTTGTTAGCACTTTTTTTTTTTTAACCTGGGTACACCTTGTTACCTGGGCATTCTATGAAGTCCTCACTAGCCCCTAGATCAGCACCAACCAATCAGTTTATGACAGGCTTGTTTCTGCTAAAATGCAAAACAATCATGTAACTGAAAGTCCTATTCCTTGCTGAAAATTTAACAAAACAAAAACCCAGATTTGCAGCTACTCAGGGCTCCTTCTCTAATCCACTGAATTAGAAGGTAGGGAGTCCTAACTTAAGCCCATAATCAAGGCTCTTTGTTCTTGTATATGTGGTTGGCCTTCAGGTAGTCTTTGGGGTCTTTGCAATCTGGGCAAAGCAGTTAGGTTTTATGGAGACTAAAAGCTTCCAGGGCTAGGCCTAAATTAGCTGACGGAAGCAGTGAGTCTCCCAGACAACAACTGAAGCAGACCAATAAAGATACATTTGCACATGGCACCCAGTGTGGGGCACAAACCTGAGATTAAGAGTCTTACACTCTACCGACTGAGCAGATTTACCCAATTGGCAGCTCAACATACATGTGGGTTCCCTAATAAGAGGACCAGGAGCTATTTCTGGCAGGGACTCTTTTACCTGATTTTTGATCACTTCCTCTGGTGGGGCTTCCTTACTAGGCCACTATGGAACAGGATGTGCTCAGTCCTGATGTGACTTGATGAGGTGGGATGGGTTGGAGGGGGTTAGGGCTCCCCTTCTCTGAGGAATAGAGGAGGGCGGAATGATGGAAGATGGAGGGAGGGTGGAACCAAGAGAAGAGGAACAAGAGGGGCTACAATTGAGATGTGAAGTGAATAAATAAGTATCAATGAATGCTTGGCTCATCGATAAACTTCATTTAGATTAAGAAAGCAACAAGTCACAAATATTTTACTTTAGAGTTCTGCAGAAAATGGCATTTAAGATATTTCAATAATAAATGGATTTTCTCATAGAGGAAAGGCACATCTGCTCTTGGCTTCACCACCAACCTATTTCAAAGAAGATTAGTGCCGAAGAACCTCCACTTGAGGTTTGCTTTAAATGTAACGAATCTGTGCACTTCGTAAAAAACTGCCCTTACCCTGATTGCTGACAGCAGGCTGTCCAAACTGTGGACAAACAGGACACTGGAAAGTAGAATGATCAACATTAAAAGATAAGGTATGCAGGGCCTTCAAAGTTCCCGCTTCACAGATTAGTCTGTCAGATACTCTGGGCCTGTAGGCTGAAGTTTGGATGCCCCAACCTTGAGAATCTTGGGTGATTGTCCAAGCTTCTATTGATCTCTGCGATTTCTGTAGTTTTGGAAACTTCTTGCCATGTAATTCCTTCTTACTCAAGTAATATTTTTCTTTTTCAAGTCTCTGCTGAGGTTGAAGACTAGGTCATTAAAGTCATACAGTTTTCCTTATTAAAGATTAAAGACATAAAAGCTGAACTTGTTTAGGATCTCAGAAAGTATTTTAGAGTCTAAATAGATATTTGTAGGTTGAAAGATACAAGTATAACACGAAAATGATTTAGTTACAGAACTTTAGATTCACTAGAGAGTGAGTGAAGTAATTTTTGGGGGGTTGCCAAATACATATGGACAGGATAGCATAAATATATTTTATTCTCAATAGTTCTCATATTTGTTCTTATTGTGCATCGTTCATTAATGTTACAGAAAAGGCCATTTTTGCACTAAAAAGGGGAAATATAATGAAAAGTTTCTCTAAAAACCAAGCCATGTTATGTGAATATGTTTTTGCTTTAATCCCAGCTGTGCGATATGGAGCTGCTTCAGTTTGTCCACAGCTGTTAAGTATAATAGTTTTGTGCCCTATGATGGGTGTGATTTTGCCAACTGCAGATAACATATTCTGAGGACCCTGGAGAGTGTATGAATGGAGGAGCCCTAAGAGGCCTTGTGGCAACTGCTGTTCCCGCTGCTTCTGGTCCCTTCTGAAAATGAAGACTGGACTGGCTGCTAGGATTATGATGGTCCTAATCAGCACGAAGAAGTCTAAAGAGGTTTACAGAGCCTTTTCTCATTAACCTTCTTTCTCTCCATCCTAGTGTTGGATGATTAGAAGGAAACAGGGTGGAATGAGAGTTAGAAGGGTAATAGATATAAAAACCCAGTAAAGCAACCCCTCAAAGTTCACCTACATGCATAATTCAGAGGCTTTTAAAGACAACACCCACAAGGCTATGTACTTATCAATTTTATTCAGTCAAAGATCAGGAATGTGTGGTAGGCTCCCATCTTGCCTACTATCTCTGTATCTTTTAAGCAATGGTACTAGAAGTCCTAGCTAGAGCAATAAGACACCAGAAGAAGATATAGGGATATAAATAGGAAAGGAAGAAGTAAAATATGACTATTCACAGATGATATAATAGTATACATGAGTGACCCCAAAATTTCTACCAGAAAACTGCTACAACTGATGAACATATTCAGCAAAGTGGCCAAATACAAAATTGACTCAACAAAACAATAACCCTCCTGTATACAAAAGACAAATGGGCTGAGAAAGACATTAGGGAAGCAACACCATTCACAATAGTCACAAATAACATAAAGTACCTTGGTGTAACTCTAACAACAACAACAAAAAAAAGCAAAAGACTTGTATAAAAAAATTCAGGTCTCTGAAGAAAGAAATTGAATAAGAAATCAGAAGATGGAAAGATAATCCATGCTCATGTATCAGAAAAATTAACATAGTAAAAAGGGCCATCTTACCAAAAGCAATCAACAGGTTCAGTGCAATTCTCATGAAAATACCAACACAATTCTTTAAAGAACCTGAAAGAAAAATTCTCAACTTCATATGGAAAAACAAGAGAACCAGAAGAGCTAAAACCATCCTTTACAATAAAAGATTTTCTGGAAATATCTCCATCCCAGATCTCAAGCTATAATATAAAGCAAAAGTAATAAAAACGGCATGGTACTGGCATAGAAAAAGAATGGTGGATCAAAGGAATCAAATAGATCACCCAGAAATAAACCCTCACATCTACAGACAGTTGATTTTTTTTTTACAAAGAAGCCAAAACCATACATTGGAAAAAAGATAGCATTTTCAACAAATGGTGCTGGTCTAACTGGATGTCTACATGTCAAAAAATGCAAATATATCCATATTTATCACCCTGCACAAAAATAAAGCCCAAAGGGATCAAAGACGTAAACGGAAATACAGACATATTAATTCTCTTAGAAGAAATAATGGGGAAGAGCCATGACCTCATTGGCACAGGAGACAGTATCCTGAAGAGAACACCAATAGCACAGGCTTTAAAATCAACAATCAATAAATGGGACCTAATGAAACTGAAAAGCTTCTGTAAAGAAAAGGACACTGTCAAAGAGCAAAAAACAGCCTCCAGAATGGGAAAAGATCTTCCCCAACCATATATCTGACAGAGAGCTAATATACAGAAAATATAAAGAATTCAAGAAATAAAATACCAATAAACCGAATAACCCAATTTAAAAACTGAGATGAGGTACAGAACTAAGCAGAGAATTCTCAAAAAAACAAAACAAACAAACAAAAAACCTGAATATTGCATGGTGGGAAAACATTGAAAGAAATACTCAAAGTCCTTAGTCATCAGGGAAATGAAAATCAAAATGACCCTGAGATTCAATCTCAAACCTATCAAAATGGCTAAGATCAAAAACTCAAGTGACAACACATGCTGAAAAGGAGAATCATCCTACATTGGTGGTGGTAATATAAATTTGTGCAACCATATTAGAAATCAATGTGGATGTTTTTTAAAATTTATCTATATTTTTAATTACACATCATTATACTTATTATTATTATTTATTTATTATTATTTTCATGTAGTCCCCTCCCCCATCAATATGACACACTTTCCCTCATCTCCTCCCATGCCCCTCCCCAAGTCAACTGATAGTGGAGATCCTTCTCCCTTTCCATCTGACCTTAGTATATCAGATCTCATCAGGACTGGTTCCATTGTCTTCCTTTGTAACCTGGTAAAGCTGCTCCCCCAGTAGGGAGAGGTGATCAAAGAGCCAGTCACTGAGTTCATGTCAGAGATAGTCCCTGTTCCCATTACTAGGAAACCCACTTTGGAGACTGAGCTGCCATGGGCTACATCTGTGAAGATTTCTAGGAGTTCTAGGTTATCTACATGCATGGTCATTGGTTGGAGTATCAGTCTCAAAAATAAACCCAGGGCACAGAATTTTTGATTTGTTCTCCTTGTGGAGCTCCTGTCCCTTCCTGGTCTTCCTATCTGCCCCTTCTTTTCTAAGATTCCCTGAAACTTGCCCAAAATTTGGATATGAATCTCAGCATCTCCTTTGATATCTTTCTGGATAAATTCTTTCAACTTTATGGACTTCTGTGGTAGGCTCATGACTTATAACATGTTTTATATCTTTTCTGATATCCATCCCCTTTGGCTTTCTGTATGAAGATTGATCATCTTATTCCAGGTCCTCCTCCTTGCTTAGCTTATTTCAGTCTACTGATTTTAGTATATTTATCCTATTGTATATATCTAATATCCAGTTATAAGTGAGTATACCATGTGTGTCTTTCTGCTTCTGGGATACCTCACTCAGGATGATCTTTTCTAGTTCCCAGTAGTTGCCTGCATATTTCATGATTTCCTAGTTTTTAATTACTGAGTAGCATTCCATTGTGCAATTGTACCACAATTTCTGTATCCATTCTTCAGTTGAGGGACATCTGGGTTCTTTCCAGATTGTGTCTATAACAAAATATAGCTGCTGGGAACATAGTTGACCAAATGTCCATATTGAATACATGAGTGTGTTTTGAATATATGCCTAGGAGTGCTATAGCTGGATCTTGAGGAAGCACCATTCCTAATTGTCTGAGAAATTGCCAGATTTTTTCCCAAAGTGGTTCTATAAGTTTACATTCTCATCAGCAATGGAGGAGGGTTCATCTTTCTCCACATCCTCTCCAGCATGTGTTCTTACTTGAGTTTTTTATTCTAGAAATATAATTGGTGTAAGGTGAAATCTCAGGATCATTTTGATTTACATTTCCTGATGACTAGGGATGTTGAGCATTTCTTCAAGTGTTTCCCTGCCATTTGATATTCTTCTAGGGAAAGGGGCACAGTGGTGATGAGGGAGGGAGGGAGGGACTGGGAGGGAATGAGGGTTCGGGGCATGGCTGGGATACAGAATTAATAAAATGTAACTGATAAAAATAAAAAAAATAAAATAAATAAAAATGATAAAAATATATTTAAGTTAAAAAAAAGAATTCTCTGTTTAGCTCTGTACCCCATTTTTAATTGGAGTGCTTGATTTGTTGCTGTTTAACTTCTTTGGGTCTTTATATATTCTGGATATTAGCCCTCTGTCAGATATAGGGTTAATGAAGACCCTTTCTCAGTCTATAATCAGGCTTTTTGTTCTGATGGCACTGGCCTTTGCTTTACAGACGCTTTTCAGTTTCATTAGGTCCCATTTATTGATTGTTGATCTTAGAGCCTGTAATGTTGTGTTTCTGTTCAGGAAGTTGTCTCCTGTGCCAATGAGTTTAAAGTTCTTCCCACTTTTTCTTATAAAACATTAGTGTGTCTGGATTTATATTGAGGTCTTTGATCCACTTGGGCTTAATATTTTTTCAAGGTGATAAATACAGAAAAATTTGCGTTTTTCTTTTTTTTTAATTTTATTTTTCTCATTAGTTACATTTTGTTAATTCTGTATCCCAGCTGTATCCCTCATTCCCTCCCCAATCCCACCCTCCCTCCCTCATCTCTTCCCTGCCCCTTTCCAAGTCCACTGATAGGGGAGGACCTCCTCCCACTTCATATGACTCCGTTTTGTCAGGTATTTTCAGGACTGGCTGCAAAGTCCTCCT
>REGO01000558.1:290683-303067 GCA_010120015.1 Rhombomys opimus | reverse complement strand
TTACCTTTGTGATTCCTTCTCTTTTCTCTAAGTTCTTCAATTTCAGGGTTTTCTCGAATTGTGTTTTCTTTATTGATTCTAATTCTGTTTTCATGTCTTGCAACGTTTCCTTCATCTGTTTGAGTGTGGATTCCTGTGTCTCCAAGATGGTCTCTATTCTTTTGTTTGTTTCTTCTCTTAGTGCCTCTGCTTCTGCCTCCAATTGTGTGGCTATATTTGCAAGTGTTTCTTTAAGAGCTTCTTCGTTCACTTCGTTTTTCTTTGTTTCTATTGGGGAGGAAAAATATTTAAGGGATTTTTTTGTATCCTCTTTAATTGTTTGAATCTCTATGACTTTCTCTGAGAGATTTGCTGGTTTCCTCTTTATGTGCCTCAAATAACTGGATAATCATAGCTTTAAAATCATTTTCTTGTGTTTCTGCTGAGTTATAGTGTCCAATAATTTTGGAGGTTGCCGGTGAAGCCATGATATCTTGATTTGCGTTGGTTGTGTTCTTTTGCCGACCTCTGGCCATTTGGTTATCTGTAGTGTTCACTGTCTTTTCCTGGATTCTGCAGGTCAGACTGGTTTTTCTCTGGTATCTGGAGAATTCTTCAGGAAAATGGGTGAGGTCTAGTGTTTTCAGTGTGTGCGTTTGTTATTCAGCTATACCTGTAGAAGGAAAGTTCCCAGGAGCAGAAGGACAAATGCGGGGTAGCATGTGTTTGAGCATGTGCTTGTGGGTGTGTCCTAAGGGACAGGGTGTTGGTGAATGAAGAGGCCTTCAGTGTGTGAGAGGTGTGCCCTGCAGGCACTGAAGTTGTTGCAGGCGCTGAGGGATTGCAGGCGCTGTTGAAGAATGCCCGCCTATTGATTTTACAAGTCTGCTGGTCTTTGGTGTCTATTCAGCTGGTTTTCTGCCACTGAGGGGTTGAATGGCCCATATAATCACTGGCTGGGCAGCCCTGTCTAATCCGTGTTGCCACTTGCAGACTTGGGGTCTGGGAAGTGTTGTACTGTGGGTCCGAGTCTCTGTGGCTAGCACTCTATTGGGCATAAGCTCTGGCGGGGTGGAGTTTCGGTGGTGTGTGCACTCCTGCAGAGCCGGGCGGTGGTGGTATTGGGGGCTGTGTTCTGCGGGTCAAGAGATTGGCAAGAGAGCCCTAGGTGGGGTGTGTTCTCCTCTGAGTGTTGGCGTTCAGCAAGTTGTTACTGTTCTCCTCTGCGGCTGCAGGGTCTGGAGCCCTGCCTCCCTGCCTCCGCTGGTCTTGGGTCCCAGACACTGAGGTTTGCGGCTTTGGTATCCAGGAAGAATTGTATTGTGGATCTGAGTCTCTGTGGTTAGCGCTCAGTGGTTGAAGCTCTGTGATTGGGCCTGCGCTCCTCCTGTGAGGTGGTTTCTGGGGTTATTGTGCTCTGCCCACTTGGGATGTAAGCTCTACTGCACTTCCTGCTGAGGTCTAGCTCGGGGTCACATCATTGGGATGGGGGAGGGGATGCTCCGCAGGTCCAGAGGGCCCTGAGTGGGACGTGTGTCCACGGAGAGGACGGGTGTTCAATGGGTTGTTACAGCAGGCCGCTACTGTAAGGGTCCGGAACACTGTCTCTGCTTCCTTGATCTCCTGGATGTGAGCTTTGTGTTCAGCTGCCTGGTGCTGTATTCGGGTTTCCCAGAGGGAGGCCTGGACAAGGGAAACACCCTATTTCCTTCCAGGAGAAGTCCGCAGCCGATCTAAATCTACTAGCACTCCACGATTCTGTGGTGGCCCCTCTCCTTTAGAAAGCCCAAAAGTCCAAATTCTAGCTTTGATTGACTCTCCACTCACCAATTCTGGAGATTCATGTCTTCTGCCTCTCCGAAAAGGTGCACTCTGCTCACTGCCATCTTGTAGTCTCCTGCATTTTTCTACATGTAGACATCCAGTAAGATCAGCAGCATTTGTTGAAATGCTGTTTTTTGTTTTGTTTTGTTTTGTTTTTGTTTTGTTTTGTTTTCTTTCCCCATTGTATGGTTTTAGCTTCTTTGTAAAAAAATCAAGTGTCTGTAAGTTTGTTGGCTTATTTATGGGTGATCTATTTGATCCCATTGATCCACCATTCTGTTTCCACCATGCCAGTACCATGCAGTTTTTATTACTATTGCTTTGTAGTACAGTTTGAAGTCAGGAATGGAGACAACTCTAGACAATCTGTTGTTGTACAGGATTGTTTCAGCAATTCTGGGGTTTTTGTTTTTCCATATGAAATTAAGAATTTTTCTTTCAAGGTCTGTAAAGTATTGTGTTGGTTTTTTGATGGGAATTGCATTGAATCTGAAGACTGTTTTTGGCAGGATGGCCATTTTCACTATGTTAATCATACCAAACCATGAGCATGGGATATCTATCCATTTTCTACTTCAATTTCTTTCTTCATAGTCTTCAAGTTTTTTTCAAACAGGTCTTTCACATTTTTGGCTAGGGTCAAAACAAAGAAGTTTATGTTATTAGGGGCTATTGAGAAGGGTGTTGTTTCCCTAATTTAATTCTCAATCCTTTCATCTTTCATATACAGGAATGCTACTGATTTTTTTTTAATCCAGCCAATTTACTGAAGGTGTTTATCAGAAGAAGGAGTTCTCTGGTTGAATTTTGGGTTCTCTTATGTATTCTATCATATCATCTGCAAATAGCGATATTTTGACTTCTTCCCTACTGATTTTTATCTCCTTGATCATCTCCTTTAGTTTTTTTGTTTTGTTTTGTTTTGTTTTGTTTTGTTTTGTTTTGTTTTGTTTTGTTTTTTAATTGCTTTAGCTAAGAATTTAAGTACTATGTTGAAGCTATATGGAGAGAGTGGGCAGCCTTGTCTTGGCCTTGATTTCAGTGGGATTGCTTTAAGTTTCTCTTCATTTAGTTTGATGTTGGCCATAGGCTTGCTATATATTGCCTTTACTATCTTTCGATATGTGCCTTGTCTCCCTGGTTTCTCTGAGACATTAAACATGAATGGATACTGGATTGTGTCAAATGATTTTTTGGCATCTAAGGAGATGATCCTGTGGTTTTCACTTTAAGTTTCTTCTTCATTTGTTTGATTACATTGGTGGATTTCTATATATTGAACCATGCTTGCATGCCTGAGATGAAGCCTACATGGTCATGGTGGATGACATCTTTTATGTGTTCATGGATGCTGTTTGCAAGTATGTTATTTTGTATTTTTATATCAATGTTCATTAGAGAAATAGGTCTGAAGTTCTCTTTTTTTGATGGGTCTTTGTGTGTTTTACATATCAAGGTGGTTTTGGCTTCATAGAATGATTTTGATAATGTTCCTTCTGTTTCTATTTTGTAGAATAGTTTGAAGAGAATTGGAGTTAGCTCTTCTTTGAAAGTCTGGAATTGTGCTCTGAAACCATCTGGACTTGGGCTTTTTTTTTTTCTTTTTTTTCTTTTTTTGAAAGGAGACTTTTGATGACTGCGTCTATTTCCTTGGTGTATATAGGATTATTTAATCTATTTACCTGATCTTGATTTAATATTTCTAGATGAAATCTGTCAAGAAAATTGTCTATTTCATTTAGATTTTTAAATTGATGGCATGTAGGCTTTTGGAATAAGACCTAATGATTGTTTGGATTTCTTCAGTGTCCTGTGTTATGTCCCACTTTTTGTTTCTGATTTTGCTGATTAGGAGAGCTTCTCTCAGCCTTTTAATTAGTTTGGCTAAGGGTTTGTCTATCTTGTTCATTTGCTCAAAGAAGGAGCTCTTGGTTTCATAGATTCATTGAAATTTTTTCTTTGTTTCTAATGCATTGATTTCAGCTCTGAGTTTGATTATTTCCAAATATCAAATGCTCTTGGGTGTGTCTACTTCTTTTTTTTCCCCTAAGGCTTTTATATGTATCACTAAATTGCTTGTATGAGATGTCTCCAAGTTCTTTCTGTAGGCATTAGTGCTATGAACATTCTGCTTATCACTGCTTTTGTTGTGTCCCATAGGTTTGGGGAAGTTGTGCGTTCATTTTCATTGAATTTTAGGAAGTCTCTAATTTCATTTCTTTCCTTGTCATTGAGTAGAGAGTCATTTAGGTTCCATGCGTTTGTAGGCTTTTTGTTATTTCTGTTGTTTTTGTGTTTTAATTTTAAGACATGGTTGTCTGATAGGATACGAGGGATTGTTTTGATCTTCTCGTAACTGTTGAGGCTTGCTTTATGCCTGACTATATGGCCAATTTTTGAGAAAGTTCTATGAGGAGATGAAAGGAAGTTATATGCTTTTGGTTTTGGGTGAAAATTTCTGTAGACATCTATTAGGTCCATTTGACTTAGGACCTCTATAAGTGTCATTATTTCCCTATTTATCTTCTTTCTATGTCCCTTGGTGAGTGTGGAGTGTTGAAGTCCTCCACTATTAAATGTTGGGGTAGATGTGTGATTTAATCTTTAATAATGTTTCATTTACAAATGCAGGTGATCTTATATTTGGGACATAGATGTTGAGGATTGCGATGTCCTCCTGGTGTATTTTTTTCTTTGATGAGAATGAAATGTCCCTCCTCAACTTATTTGATTAATTTTGGTTGAATGTCTATTTTACTTGATATTAGGATAGCTACACTAGCTTGTTTTCTGGGTCTGTGTCTGCCACAAGTGGCCCTTTTCTCATTACTATTATTATAGCTCATCACTATTATATATATATATATATATATATATATATATATATATATATATATATATATATATATATATATATATATATATATTAACGAAGCAAATTGTGTTGGAACATAGAAATTAAGAGACATAAATTGTGGCATTGCCTGCTTTTTTTTTTCTTCTTTCAGTACACAACAATAAATCATTTGGAATAAAAATTGCTTATCATCCTGAAAACAATAAGAGGAATACAGAATATTAATAGTGCATCAGTATTTTATATTAGTCAAAATCATAATTTATATAGTTAATTAAATAAACTTCTCTTTGAAAATACATATATATAATTTGAGAATATCTTAAAGAATTTATAATAATGTAAGTTGAAACAAAACTTGCCTTATTGTTTTTTATTAATTATACTTTACTAACTTTTTATTCCCCCATAAGCCCCTCCCACCTCCTCTCCTGATCCCACCCTCCCTCTCCCATCTTCACTCAAGCCCCTCCCCAAGTTCACTGATAGGGGAGGTCCTCCTGTACTTCCTTCTTACCTTAGTCTATCAGACCTCATTAGGAGTGGATGCACTGTCATGTTCTGTGGCCTGGTAAGGTTGCTCTCCCCTCAGGTGTAGGTGGTCAAAGAGCAGACAAATCAGATTATGTCAGAAGCAGTTACTCTTCCCATTACTATGAAACCCACTTGGACACTGAACTGCCATGGGCTACTTATGTGCAGGGGTTCTTCTTCTTCTGATTCCATTACTCTTTGTCTTTTGGGATGAGGATTGAGCATTTTAGTCACGGTCATCTCTCTTGCTTACTTTCTTTAAATGTACAAATTTAGTAGGTTTATCTTATATTCCATTGTGTAGATGTATCACAATTTCTGCATCCATTCTTCAGTTGAGAGGCATCTGGGCTGTTTCCATCTTCTGGCTATTACAAATAAAGCTGCCACAAACATGGTAAAGCAAATGTCCTTATTGTGTACTTGAGCCGCTTTTGGATATCTGCCTAGGAGTGGTATGGCTCGATCGTGAGGAAATGCTATTCCTAGTTGTCTGAGAAAGCGCCAAATTGATTTCCAAAGTGGTTGTACCAGTTTACATTCCCACCAGCAGTGGAGGAGGGTTCCCCTTTCTCCACAACCTCTCCAGCATCTATTGTCAGTTGAGTTTTTGATCTTGGCCATTCTGATGGGTGTAAGAGGAAATCTCTGGGTCATTTTCATTTGTATTTCCCTAATGGATAATAAGGTTGAGCATTTTTTTTTAGTTTTTTTATTGTTCTTTATTAATTACACTTTACTCACTTTGTATCCACCACCATGGTTCCCACCCTCCTCCTGTCCCAATTCCTCCATTCCTCCATCCTCTTCAGGCATGCCCCTCCCCAAGTCCACTAAAAGGGGAGGATTTCTTTTCCTTCCTTCTGATCCTAGTCAATTCGGTGTCATCAGGAGTGGCTGCCTTGTCTTCTTCTGTGGCCTGGTAATGCTGCTTCCCCCTCAGGGGCAGGTAATTAAAGAGCAGGCCAATCAGTTCATGTCAGAGACAGTCCCTGTTCCTATTACTATGGAACCCATTTGGATACTGAACTGCCATGGGCTACATCTGTGCAGGGGTCTTAGATTATCTTCATGCATAGTCCTTGGTTGGAATAGCAGTCTCAGGAAAGACCCTGTGCTCAGATTTTTTGGCTCTCCTTATGGAGTTCCTGTCTTCTCTAGATCTTACTGTTTCCCACTTTTTTCCTAAGATTCCCTGCACTCTGCCCAAATGTTGCCCATAAGTCTCAGTATCTACATTGATAGTCTACAGGGCAGAGCTTTTCAGAGATCCTCTCTGTCAGGCTCCTAACTTGTTCCCTCTTTTCTCCTTCTTCTGATGTCCAGCCTCCTTGCTTTTCTGGATAGGAATTGAACATTTTAGCAAGAGTCCTCCCTCTTGATTAGTTTCTTCAGGTGTACAAATTTTAGTAGACTTATCCTATATTATATGTCTATATGAATGAATATATACAGTGTGCATCTTTCTGCTCCTGGGATAGCTCACTCAGGATGATCTTTTCCAGATCCCACCATTTACCTGCAAATTTCATGATTTCCTTGTTTTTTATTACTGAATAATATTCCATTGTGTAGATATACAATAATTTGTGCATCCATTCCTCCTCTGAGGGGCATCTGAGCTGTTTCCAGCTTCTGGCTATTATAAATAAGGCTGCTACAAACATGGTTGAGCAAATGTCCGTATTGTGTACTTGAGAATCTTTTGGATGTATGCCTAGGAGTGGTATAGCTGGATCTTGAGGAAGCAATATTCCTAGTTGTCTGAGAAAGTGCCAAATTGCTTTCCAGAGTTGTTGTACAAGATTACATTCCCACCAGTAGTGGAGGAGGGTTATTCTTTCTCCACAACTTCTACAGCATGTGTTGTCACTTGAGTTTTTGATCTTGGCCATTCTGATGGGCGTAAGGTGAAATCTTAGGGTTGTTTTCATTTGCATTTCCCTGATGGCTAATGAGGTTGACCATTTCTTTAAGTGTTTCTCTGACTTTCGATATTACTCTGCATAGAATTCTCTGTTTTTCTCTGTACCCCAATTTTTAATTGGATTACTTGAATTTTTGCTGTTCAACTTCTTTACTTCTTTATATATACTGGATATTAGCCCTCTGTCAGATATAGGGTTCGTGAAGATCTTTTCCAAAATGCAAATAGATCCATACTTATAACCTTGCACAAAACTAAAGTCCAAGTCAATCAAAGACCTCAACATAAAACTAGACACACTAAACCGCTTAGAAGAAGTGGGGAATACCCTTGAACTCATTGGCACAGGAGACAATTTCCTGAACAGAACACCAACAGCACAAGCTCTAAGAGCAACAATCAATAAATGGGACCTCATGAAACTTAAAAGCTTCTGTAAAGCAAAGGATACTGTCCTCAGACCAAACTGCAGCCTACAGGTTGAGCATTTCTTTAAGTGTTTCTCTGCTGTTGGATATTCCTCTACAGAGAATTCTCTGTTTAGCTCTGTTCCCCATTTTTCAATTGGATTACTTGGTTGGCTTCTTTTCAGCTTCTTCAGTTCTTTGTATATACTAGATATTAGCCCTCTGTCAGATAAAGGGTTGGTGAAGATTCTATCCCAATCAGTAGGCAGTCGTTTTGTTTTGATGATGGTGTCCTTTGCTTGTCAGAAGGTTTTCTGTTTCATGAGGTCCTATTTATTGATTGTTGTTCTTAGAGCCTGTGCTGTTGGTGTTCTGTTCAGGAAGTTGTCTCCTGTACCAATGAGTACAATCTTCCCCAGTTTTTTTTTTTTTCTAACTGCTATAATGTGTCTACTTTTATTATGAGGTCTTTGATCCACTTGGACTTTGGTTTTATGCAGAGTGATAAGTATGCATCTATTTGCATTTTTCTAAATGTAGACATCCAGTTAAACTAGCACTATTTGTTGAAGATCCTGTCTTTTTTCCATTGTATGATTTTGGCCTCTTTGTCAAAGTTCAGGCATCCATAAAATTCTGGTATTATTTCTGGGTTTCGATTCGGTTCCGTTGATCCACCATTCTGTTTCTATGCCAGTAACATGCAGTTTTTATTACTCTTGCTCTATAGTACAGCTTAAGATCAGGGATGGAGATACCTCCAGAAGATTTTTTATTGTAGAGGATTGTTTTAGCAATTCTGGGTTTATTGTTATTCCATATGAAGTTGAGAATTTTTCTTTCCAGGTCTGAAAAGAATTGTGTTGGTAATTTGAAGGGAATTGCATTGATTATGTAGATTGCTTTTGTTCGGATGGCCATTTTTACTATGTTAATCCTGCCAATCCTTGAGAATGGTAGGTCTTTCCATCTTCTGATATCTTCTTCTAATTCTTTCTTCAGAAACATGATTTTTTTTTCATACAAATATTTGACTTGCTTGGTTAAGGTTACACCAAGGTAATTTATGTCATTTGTGGCTATTATGAAGAGTGTTGTTTCCCTAATTTCATTCTCAGCCCTTTTTTCTTTTGTATCCATCAGGGATTTTCATTTGTTGAGTTGATTTTGTATCTGGCCACTTTGCTAAAAGTGTTTATCACCTGCAGGAGTTCTCTGGTAGAATTTTTGGGGTCATTCAGGGATACTATCATATAATTTGCAAATAGCAAATAATGGTACTTTGACTTCTTCCTTTCCAAATGGTATCCCCTTGATGTCTTTCAACTGTCTTATTGCTCTAGCAAGGACATCCAGAACTATGTTAAAGAGATATGGAGATAGTGGGCAGCCTTGACTTGTCCATGATTTCAGTGGGATTGCTTTAAGTTTCTCTCCATTTAGTTTGATGTTGCCTATAGGCTTGCTGTATATTGCCTTTACTATCTTTAGATATGTGCCTTGTGTCCCTGATCTCTCCAATATTTTAAACATGAATGGATGTTGGATTTTGTCAAACACTTTTTCAGCATCTAAGGAGCTTATCATGTGTTTTTTTTTTCTTCCAGTTTATCAATATGGTGGATCATATGGATTGATTTCTGTTTATTGAACCACCCTGGCATACCTGGAATGAAGCCTATTTGGTCGTAGTGGATGATATCTTTGATGTGATCTTTTATTCAATTTGCAAGTATTTTGTTGAGTATCTTTGCATCAATGTTCATGAGCGATTTTGGCCTGAAATTCTCTTTTATTTTTGTTGGTTCTTTATGAGGTTTAGGTACCAAGGTGACTGTGGCTTTATTGAATGAGTTTGGTAGTGTTCCTTCTGTTTCTATTTTGTGGAATAGTTTGAAGAGAGTTGGTGTTAGCTTTTATTTGAAGGTCTGGTAGAATTCTGCTCTGAAACCATCTGGCCCTGTGCTTTTTTTAGAAGGGAGACTTTTGATAACAGCTTATTTTTCCTTGGGGGATATAGGAATATTTAATTGATTTACCTGGTATTGATTCAGTTTAGGTAAGTGGAATTGATCAAGAAAATTGTCCATTGCATTTAAATTTTCAAGTTCTGTGGCATATAGGCTTTTGAAGTAAATCCTAATGATTGTTTGGATTTCCTGGGTTTCTGTACTTATGCCCCCCTTTCATTTCTGATTTTGTTGATTTGGACGGTGCCTCTCTGTCTTTTAGTTAGATTGGCTAAAGGTTTGTCTATGTTGTTGATTTTCTCATAGAACCAGCTCTAGGTTTCATTGATTCTTTGAATTGTTTTGTTTCTAATTTATTGATTTCATCCCTGAGTTTGATTGTTTCCAAACATCTACTCCCTTTTTGTGTTTCTACTTTGTTTTTTTTTCCTAGGAATTTTAGGTTACCATTAATTTGCTTGAATGAGCTGTCTCAAATTTCTTCTTGAAGGCACTTATGAACTTTACTCTTAGCACTGCTTTCATTGTGTCCCACAAGTTTGGGTATGTTGTGCGTTTATTTTCACTGAATTCTAGGAAGACTTTAATTTCTTTATTTATTTATTCATGACCTAGCTGTCATTTAGTAGCAAGTTTTTCAGTTTCCATGCGTGTGTAGGCTTTCTGTTATTTCTGTTGTTGTTGAGGTCCAGCTTTATTCCATGGTGATCAGATAGGATACAGGGAATTATTTCAATCTTCTTGTATATGTTGAGGCTTGCTTTGTGACCAGCCATATGGGCTATTTTGGAGAAGGTTCCATGAGGTGCTGAGAAGAAGGTAAATTCTTTTGTGTTTGGGTGTAAGGTTCTGTAAATATCTGTTAGGTCCATTTGATTCATGAACTCTATTAGAGTCATTGTTTCTTTTGCTAATTTCTGTTTTGTTGACCTGCCTTAAGTTGAGAGTGGGACGTGAAAGTATCCCACTATTAATGTGTGGGGATCCATGTGTGGTTTAAATTTTATCAATGTTTCTTTTACAAATGTGGGTGCTCTTTTATTTGCGGCATAGATGTTCAGGATTGTGATGTCTTCCTGTTGGAATTTTCCCTTAATGAGTATGAAGTGTCCTTCCCCATCTCTTTTGATTAATTTTGGTTGAAAGTCTATTTTATCAGATATTAGAATGGCCAATTCTGCTTGCCTCTTGGTTCCATTTGCTTGGAAAAACATGTTTGAACCCTTTATCCTCAGGTAATATCTATGTTTGTGACTTAGGTGTGTTTCTTGTATGTAAGAGATTGCTCTGTCTTGTTTATGCATCCATTTTTTAGTCCATTGATGTTGAGAGAGATTAATGACCAGTGGCTGTTAGATCCCTTGATTTTGATGTTGGCTGTGGTCATAAAGTTGTGTGTTTGGTTCCTTTTGTTTTACTGTAGTGAGGTTTATTATTTCCTGTGTTATCTTGAACATAGCTAGATTTGTTGGTTTGTATCTTCCCTTCTTGTGTCTTCTTTAACACTGGATTTGTGTGTAGGTATTGTTGAGATTTGTTTATATCACTGAATATCTTGTTTTCTCCATCTATGAGGACTGAGAGTTTTGCTGGGTATAGTAGCCTGGGCTGACAACAAAAATCAAAGGATCTAATAGCCACTGGACATTAATCTCTCGCAACATCAATGGACTCAATTCTCCAATAAAAAGACACAGACTAACAGACTAACCACATTAATAAACTGAAAGAAAAAAAACAGTTGGTAATCTCCTTAGATGCTGATAAAATAGACTTTCAACCAAAATTAATCAAAAGAAATGGGAAAGGACACTTCATACTCATCAAGGAAAAATTCCACCAGGAAGACATCACAATCCTGAACACCTGTGCCCCAAATATCAGGGCACCCACATTTGTAAATTAATCATTGATAAAACTTAAACCACACATAGATCCCCACACATTATTAGTAGGATACTGCAATACCCCACTCACAACAAAGGACAGGTCAAAAAAGAGAAATTAAACAAAAAAAGAATATCTCTAACAGAGGTCATGAATTGAATGGACTTAACAAACATCTACAGAACCTTTCACTCAAACACAAAAGAATTTACCTTCTTCTCAGCAGCTCGTGGAACCTTCTCCAAAATAGACCATATGCTTGGTCACAAAGCAAGCCTCAAAAGGTACCAGAAGATTGAAATAATCTCTTGCATCCTATCTGATAACTATGGAATAAAGTTGGACCTCAACATCAAAAATAGTAAAAAGCCTACACATGCATGAAAACTGAACATCTTACTACTAAATGATAGCTGGGTCCAGGAAGAAGTAAAGAAAGAAATTAAAGTCTTCCTAGAATTCAATGAAAATGAAGGAGTAACATACCCCAACTTGTGAGACACAATGAAAGCAGTGCTAAGAGGAAAGTTCATAGCACTAATTGCCTTCAAGAAGAAATTTGAGACAGCTCATTCAAGCAACTTAATGGCTTACCTAAAAACCCCAGAAAAAGAAGAAGCAGACAAACAAAAAAGGAGTAGACTGCAGTAAATAATCAAACTCAGGGCTGAAAACAATAAATTAGAAAAAAATAAAACAATTCAAATAATTAATAAAACCAAGAGCTGGTTGTTTGAAGAAATAAACAAGATAGATAAACCCTTAGCAAAGCTAACTAAAAGGCAGAGAGACACCATCCATATCAACAACATCAGAAATGAAAAAGGGGACATAACTATACACACTGAGGAAATCAAAATAATCATTAGGAATTAATTCCAAAGACTATATGCCACAAAATTTGAAAATCTAAATGAAACGGACAATTTTCTTGATCAATTCCACTTACCAAAGCTGAATCAAGACCAGGTAAATCAATTAAATAGTCTTATATTCCCC
>REGO01000558.1:253344-277848 GCA_010120015.1 Rhombomys opimus | reverse complement strand
TCAGTGGACTTGGAAAGGGGCACAGTGGTGATGAGGGAGGGAGGGACGGACTGGGAGTGAATGAGGGTTCGGGGCACGGCTGGGATACAGAATTAATAAAATGTAACTGATAAAAATAAAAAATAAAATAAAAAATAAAAAAGAATTATTTCTGTCATTTTTCATACAGAAATATTTTTTTGCAGTTTACTATGTCATCAACACACTAGTTCATACTTATTTTTGTTTTAGACAAACTCTTATATTCAATGTATTGTGCTCATATTCATTCTCAATCATTCTTTTATCCTCCTCTCACTCCTGATGAGCCCTTTTTTTCTTTTCTTCCCACCTAATCTTTCATTGCTCCTTTCAATGTTTTTATATGTGCAAGTCCTGTGTATGTGGTCTCAGCTCTTGTGTGTTTGTTGTTACAAAATTCCTTGCTACAGTCAGAAAAAAAAATATACTTAGAGCTCTCTATTCCATTCCATCTGGTTCTTACACTCTTTCTGCCCTCTCTTATTCAATGTTAAATGAGCTGTGGAAAAGTGATAAAGGCATTCCATTTCTGGCTAATCACACAAAGTCACTTATTCTCACTACTTTGACCAGTTATAAATAATTGTGTACATTATATAAACATTGCTGTTGTAAGTTATATGTACAAGAAATCTGCAAATATGTCTCTACTCATAAACATGTAAGTGCATACTCCAAGAATAATTTTACCTAATTTATAGAGTATCTAAAAATAGAGAAATAACCTAGATAAGCACAGATAGACATAAAATTACATATTAGTTCATAAAGAAAATATTTTTACATGAAATACATAAGCGCTTTAAAAACATTATCATTACTGATATGATAGCCCATCATCATCTACATTAATTGTAAAACAATTTTATCAGTGTCACTCATTCCTCTTCAGCTTAAAATTTTTGGCTGTAATGTTTGTTATATCTACAAGTACTTTGGTGAGATTTTTGCATCTCTCATGTATATCATGTTCTCTGCAGTGTGGAATATTTAACTACTTTTACTTTACATGTCATTCATTTTTCTTCTTTTGCCTGATTGTGTCAGCTAGTTCTCTGAGCACAATGTTGAAAAATGATGGAATAGTAGATATCCATGTGTCTTTCCTAATTTTAGTGGTATTTCTTCAAGTTTGTCTCTATTTAAGATGTCTGTATCTAAAAGAAAGAATACACAGTTTTTACATAAGATAGGTGTAAAAAAAGGACTTTCTAAGCAGGAAGCCCATAAAATTGGATATAATTTTTCCAACCAAAAATATAACAGAGCATTACTTTCCAGAGGCTATTTTTAAAATACCAAAAAATTGAAGAGACAAATGCACATAACACATTCAAAACAGGCACTAAAACTTCAACAGAGGTCTCAAAATAAAATAAAAGAATATTAAATATATAATATAAATATATATAATATAAAATAAATTATATATAAATAAATATAAATAAACACATATAAAAGAAATTAAAGAAAATAATTAAAAGAAAAGAAATTAAAATTAAAATAATTACAAATAAAATAAAAAATAAAATAAATATAAATAAATAAATGTAAAAGAAATTAAAGAATATATCTAAAAGTGTTCATTGTCCAAAGTAATTAGGTAAATGAAAATCAAAACAACTTTGTGATGACATCTTATCCCAACCAGAATATAAAAAATCAACAAGCAACAAGTGTTGGCTGATTACAAGATGGTTCTTCTACTCTTGAAATCACTGGAGAACTCAAAAAAAAAAAAAAAAGCTGAAAATAAATCTAAAATGTGGCCTAAATTAATTACTCTTTGCCATATACACAAAGAGAGTGCATTCTTCTCCATAGATACTTGCTCCAAACCTTAAAAGTGTGTTTATATAACCTATAATAACTGTAGAATGAGATCATTGTGGAATGGTGGATAGTGTCATGGAGAGTGGAAAAAACAGACAGTGGTGTTCAATATGTATTGGAAAATAAATAAACATAGAAGAGGGAAAGTGGAGGGTAATAGTAGAAATGTTTTTAAAAATTGTAAGAAATAATATTGTTACCTATCTGCCTACAATACTTATGGACGCTTATACTCATACTGTTAAAAAAAATATATTAAACGTGGATTAAAATTCGCTGTAGAATTTATGAAAAATTTTAACAACTTTCGATTTAAAAATGAGTAAGGGTAGTTAATGACAAAGTATTATATTCTATACTGATAATAAACTAAGTTTTGACACAGCTATATTAATATAAGTCCTAATAGACCTTGTATAATAATGACTAAAAACACAAAATAACATTAGGTTCTGACAAAAACAACTGCTATCAACAAGAAGAGAAAACAATCAAGGAGAGGTTTGACAGGAGAAAAGAAAAGTCGGGGGGAGATGATGTAGTAATATTACTATCTTAAAAAAATGACAATAAAAAAGAAGAGATAACCATACCTGCAAATAATATAAGACCCATAAAATATTAATCTGAAATGAAAAAAGGTAAATTCAGGGAACCATGTTGTAGTTTCATTAGTACTCAGAGATATCATAAAACCTGTATTCTAAAATGGTTAATACAATTAGAGAGAAGATCAGTAGTGAAATCAATTAATTGAAAAAATAATATGAGCCAATTAGAACTCACAGATAAGGATAGAATGTCCAACTCTGCAGTATATATCATACTTTAGGCTATTGTAAATCTCAATACATTTGTCAATACTTAAGTCACACTAGAGTTTATATATTCTGCAAAAATAATTGACTAATACTAGTAAAAATCAAAATTATCAGGACATGAATAATTTATGTAAAAATAAAACTACTGACTCAATTACTGGATGGAAGAAGATATAAAGAATTAAAACATTATGTACTGATTAAAAATAAAATCAGCTTTTCCAGTTCTCACCATTGGCCTGCAAATTTCATGAAGTGGATATTACATGTATAATATAGGATAAACATATTAAAATCTGTACACATAAAGAAGCTAATCAAGAAGGAGGACTCTGGCTAAGATGCTCAATACCCATTCAGAAAGGCAGAGGATGAACATCAGAAGAGGGAGAAAACAGGGAACAGGACAGGAGCCTACCACAGAGGGCCTCTGAAAGGCTCTATCCTGCAGGCTATCAGAGCAGATGCTGAGACTTATAGCTAAACTTTGGGCAGAGTGAAGGGAATCTTAAAAAATAGGGAGATATTAAGACCAGGAGAGGACAGGAGCTTCACAAGGAGAGCAACAGAACCTAAAAATCTGGACCCAGGAGTCTTTCTTAAGACTGATACTCCAACCAAGGACCATTCATGGAGACAGCCTAGAACCCTTGCACAGATGTAGCCCATGGCAATTCAGTGTCCAAGTGGGTTCCATAGTAATGGGAACAGGGTCTGTCTCTGACATGAACTGATTGTTGTGCTCTTTGATCACTTCCCTATGAGAAGGGGGCAGCCTTACCAGGCCACAGAGGAAGATAATTCAGCCACTCTTGATGAAATCTGATAGACTAGGATGAGAAGGAAGGAGAGGAGGACCTCCCCTATCTAGTCGACTTGAAGAGCGAAATGGGTGGAGAAGAGGGAAGAAGGGTAAGTTTGAGAGGGGAGGAGGAAAGGAGCTACAGGGGGGATACAAAGCTAATAAACTGTAAATAATTACAATTAAAATATTAAAAAAGAATCAGAGTGAAAAAATAAAAAAATAAAAATAAAATCAGAACAATCAAAATGAATCATACAAAATGTTGACTTATTTTTTTTACTTTTCTTACTACCATATCACTTGATCACTTTGTACCCTACTTTTCCTCTCTCTATTGATTTATTTGCCCTTCTATTATGACTGTTTTTTGCTTTTATGGTTTCTGCAATTACTCCAGGGTTAGTATTTATATTCATATATAGAACTTAAAGTCTCAGATGAGATAGAGCACATGGACTTTGTCATTCTATCTGTGTTATTTTCTTTTTTTTTATTTTTATCAGTTACATTTTATTAATTCTGTATCCAAGCCGTGCCCCGAACCCTCGTTCCCTCCCAGTCCCTCCATCCCTCACTCATCACCACTGTGCCCCTTTCCAAGTCCACTGATGGGGGGGACCTCCCCCCATTCATCTGATCCTGTTTCATCAGGTATCTTCATTGAGTTCCTGTTAGAAATAGTCCTTGTTCCCCTCACTTTGGGAAACCAATTGGTTACTGAACTACCACAGGCTACATCTGAGCAGAGGTTCTAGGTTATATCCATACATGGTCCTTGGTTGAATGTCAGTTTCAGAAAAGACCCTGTGCCCAGATATATTTGGTCTTTGTGGAGCTCCTATCCTTTCCCCATCAGACTAACTCCCCTTCTTTCTTATGATTCCCTGTACTCTGCCAAAGGTTTGGTCATGAGTCTTTGCTTTGAAAACACTGCTAGTTAGAGGCTTTCAGATGCGCTCAGTAGACTCCTGTCATACGTTCAATGCAAATCCCATCTGTCTTTCTAAATGAGGATTGATCATCTTACCCCATGTCCACTCTCTTGATTATCTTTTTTAGGTGTATAGATTTCATTATGTTTGTCATATCTTATAGGTCTATATAAGTGAGTATATACCGTGTTTGTCTTTCTCCTTCTGGGATATTTCACTCAGAATGATGTTTTCTAGATCCCACCATTTGCCTGCAAATTTCATGATTTCCTCCTTTTTGATTGCTGAGTAGTATTCCATTGTGTAGAAATACCATAATTTCTGTACCCATTCTTCCGTTGATGGACATCTGGGTTGTTTCTAGGTTCTGGCTATTACAAATAAAGCTGCTATAAACATGGTTGAACAAGTATCCCTTTTGTGTACTTGAGCAAGCTTTGGGTATATACCTAGCAGTGGTATAGCTGGGTCTTGAGGAAGCACTATTCCTAATTGTCTTAGAAAGCGCCAGATAGCTTTCCAGAGTGGTTGTACCAGTTTGCATTCCCACCAGCAGTGGAGGAGGGTTCCCCTTTCTCCACAACCTCTCCAGCATGTGTTGTCACTTGAGTTTTTCATCTTGGCCATTCTGATGGGTGTAAGGTGATATCTCAGGGTTGTTTTGATTTGCATTTCCCTGATGGCTAATGAGGATGAGTATTTCTTTAAGTGTTTCTCTGCCATTCGATATTCCTCTGTCGAGAATTCTCTGTTTAGCTCTCTTCCCCATTTTTTAATTGGATTACTTGGTTTGCTGCTTTTCAGCTTCTTTAGTTCTTTGTATATACTGGATATTAGTCCTCTGTCAGATAAAGGGTTAGTGAAGATTCTTTCCCAGTCTGTAGTTCCATCCATTTACTTCCTATTTCATGATTTAATATTTCTTCACAGCAGAATAATATTATATAGTATGTATGTATCATATTTTCTTTCATCAGTTAAGGACATTTAGATTGTTTCCATTTACTAAAGTTTATGTGTGAATAAACCAGTAATGTTCATGGCTGAGTAAGCATCTATTGAGTAGGATGTTGAGTCCTTTAGACAGACACCAATGAGTGATATAACTAGATCATGTTGGTACATTTATTACAAGACTTGAGAATTCTCCACAATGATTTCTAGAGTTGTGTTATCAGTTTGTATTCCCACCAACAGTGAAAGAGTGCTCCCTTTTCTTCACATTCCCTCCAGGACCTGTTGTTGGTTGTTTTGTTGACCATTTCTATTTTGATTAATGTTGTTTTCCTTTGAATGGTGGTCTAAGACCTCTCCATGCATAATGCTTAGTTGGAGTATCAGTCTCTGCAGGGCCCCGTGGGCCCAGGATTTTTGGCTTTTTTGCTCTCCTTGTGGGGTTCCTGTCCCCTCCAAGCTTTATCTATCTCCCTCTTCTTCCATAAGGATTACAGCACTTTGCCCAAAATTTTTCCTATGTTTCTCAGTATCTCCTATGATACCCTGATGGGTAGAGTCTGTCTGAAGTCCTCTTTGGGAGGCTCCTGTCCTGTTCCTTGTCTTCTCCTACTTCTGATGTATATCTTATTTGCCCCTCTGAATGAGGATTAACCATCCACTTTAGAGTCCTCCTTGCTTAGCTTCTTTAGGACTACAGATTTTAATAGGTTTATCCTATATTATATGGCTAAGGAAGTCCATTGGCTGCTCAGTTTCCAAGTGGGTACCCATGTAAGGGGTACAGGAAGTTTCTCTGACATGAACTCAATGGCAGGCTCTTTGATCACCTCACCCTGAGAGTGCAGCCTTGCCAGGCCACAGAGGAATATGATGCAATCAACCTTGATGAGATCTGAAAAGCCAAGGTCAGATAGAAGGGGAGGAGGTCTTCACATATCAGGGAACTAGGAAAGTTCATAGGGGAAGAAGAGGGAGGGTGGGTGGAACTGCGAGGAAATGAGGGAGGGGGCTACAGTGGGGATACAAAATAAATAAGTTGTAATAAATATATAAAAATTAAATTTAAAAAAAGTATTTTGATTTGCGTTTCACAAATTTCTAAGTACAACCATTTTTGAGAAATATTTCAACTTTGTTTTTCCTCTTTTTTGAGACTTTTATGTTCAGTCAACAGTCCCATTTTAAAATATTTTTGTCAATTTTAATCCTTAATTTTTTAGTTCATTATATCAGATGGAGCTTAATCTTTTTTCACCTGTATAGATGGCCAAGTTTTTCTCCTATTCTGTAGCATTTCACATCAATTGTCTGACTGCTTCTTTGTGTAGAAACTGATTTTATGATGTCCCAGTTGTCAATGATTGACCTTAATCCTTAGTCAAATCAAAATACAAAAATGAGGGAGAGCACCTATTAAGGGAGGGAGAGGAAGATAAACACAGAAGAAGAGAGGAAGTTATAATAACTCATACTATTATCTAGATAAAAACTGTAATGTACATAAGTCTTTGAATAAAAACACATACATACTTTAAATGAAAATTTTACATCTGTGTTGACAATGTTCCATTCAAGAGCCAAAGAATATTCAACCAGCCATAAGCAGTCCTCTTTTGGTTGTTCGTCAAGGTTCTATAATACTCCTTAAACTCTAAAGGATATTGCTATTCCCTTGGTTGTACCTCACCCCCAGAGGTGGAAAGTAAGTTCATGTTGCTGAATTTATCACAGATTTCAGACACAGGAACCAGAGGCCATTGAGCTGCAACT
Organism: Rhombomys opimus; assembly: GCA_010120015.1. NCBI lineage: Eukaryota > Metazoa > Chordata > Mammalia > Rodentia > Muridae > Rhombomys > Rhombomys opimus. The sequence goes on along the minus strand of REGO01000558.1, from coordinate 270,709 downwards.
GATTTTAAAGCCTACTTCCTGCAGACTAGAGTTCATGATATCAGAAGTTCCTATAAAAGCTTCTTCTATCCAGCTATGACGCCTATAGTCTACAAGATTGTCATAGCAAGATGACCACAAAAGTATAGTAGTGGCATACATGTTTTGCCAGTAAAAATCAGCTTTCCAGTTGGGCCTAAGACCTGCTCAACAAGACAGAAATAATTTCTATACCAGAAACCTCTCCCACAATCCAAGGATAAAAAAAAAAATCATTAATCTAAGAAGATAATCTACAACCACAACTCGATTGAACCAGGATAGTCCTATATATTTCTCCCAGTATTCAGAGATAAAGCTGGTCTTCACTCCTCATCAAGAAAGTCCTCTTTGCAACATATGATACCCATTAAGAAAACTACAACTGATGAAAATAGGGAGTTGTGGATCCCTGTGGCAAATGATACATCCGTAGTATAATTCCTTCTCTTGAACTCACGGATCATTGTAGGAGAAGGAAAAGGAAAATGTCAGAGCCAGAAAATCGGAATATTTGCTTCAGAATTTTCTCTTCCATGGATGTCAGAAGCTTTAACATGTACTGAACAAAAACAAGAAGATACATTCTACTGTGGATGGTAAATGTCCAATGTGCCTCAACCTTACACAATGAGCTATAGGCAACTTCAGAATGCAAAGGACTGGAGAAATAGTCTTCCCTAGGCAAAAGCACACCAATTCGTAATCCAACACCAAATGGCCAACCCTAAAAACAAACACAGAAGTAATGTTATACAGAATAATCAAGTTATATTTTGCACGCACGCACACACACACACAGACACACACACACACACACACATATATGCAACATATATGCACATATATGTAACAATTAATGAAAAATGTTCTTTAGGGTGTGTATGGGAGTGCTAAGAGGGAAGAATGATGTAATTATTTTATAATTTCAAAACTAAAAGAAATAAATTATTTTTTAAAAGACATCAACATGGAGTTTCCTTAGTAAGTAAGAAATAGATTTACCACACCTCTCAGTTATATCACTCTTGAGTTTATTCCTAACTGACTTTATACCCTCATTTAGATATACCTTCCCCCATATGTTCATTGCTGCTCTATTCATGATATCTAGGAAATTAAAACAAAACAGTTGTTTTTTTGGCTGATGAATGGATAATTAAAATGTAGTAATTTACACAAAGAAGTATTATTCAGCTGCTAAGAAAGATTAAATAAAAAAATTCACACGTAAATAGATTGATTCATAGTGAAGTAACCCGAGCCAAGAAATACAAACTTCTTTCTCTCTTACTCTCTCTCTCATTTATAAGTTTATGTTTTCTTACTTGTGGATATTTTTTTGGACATATATATATATATATATATATATATATATATATATATATATATATATATATATATAATTTGAACTAACCATAGACATGAAAAATAGTAAGGAGATGATCATGAGAATGATTTCAAGAGAGAGAGAGAGAGAGAGAGAGAGAGAGAGAGAGAGAGAGAGAGAGAGATGTTCAGATGAAAGGGTAAAAGAAGATAATGAAATAGCAAGGAGAAAATTGTGTTAGACAGTCATGGAAAATTTGTGAATTCAGACTGCATAACCAATACTAAAGACATTTCAAAAATTAACTGAAACTTGTATAGTAAAATCTTCAAAATTCAGATTTAATTCACTCTTTTTCAGCAATATTATTTTGAATGAAAACATATGGGAATGATCTGTAGTAACTGTGACTTCTAATTACTCACAGTGAACTGCTTAATACTTTGAGTAATCACTGCTGAAAGAAGTGCATATTTATTTAGTATTCCTTATTCTAGCTATTACAGTGTAAAAAGAACACATCACATACATTTGTATGAATGGTTTTTAATGCAACTGGCCAGGAGCACATATAAACTCACAGAAGTTTTAACATTATGTGCAAGACTTACAAAAACTCAAACTAGAAAAGCTCAGTCTGGAGAGGGGGAGTAGGAATGAAATCCCATTCCTCGTTAAGGAGATACTGGCAATTGGTAACTGCTAAGAGAAGAAAGTCAGTTTTCTTTATGGGTGTAAACCTTGATATATCAACCATGCTTCAAGTGAAGACTACAACAAAGGGAATTTCGGCAACATAATTTGAACTAAGATGGCTGCACCAACCACTAACCATATCTGAACAGCAGATCAGCAGTGAGAAAGTGAGAGCAGGACATACTTTGGACCCCCAACCCCTCACATCTGTGTTTCATAGGTGAGAGGAGAATCCACGGTGATACTCGAAGGTCCATCTTCAGGCCACTCAGCTATTACCAGGAAAAATTCCTATTCCTGGATTACTTTCATGCAGTGCCATAGCCCTAGGCCACCCGCCCAAATCCACCATTCATGGATACCTTCCGGGACCATCGTGGCATGCAGCTCCTACCCTGTAACTCTATGCCACCAGCAATAATCCACCACCTATGGACACATTCCAGAGACAAGCAGCTGGCACCTTGGACGTTGGGTGCTCACTTTCACTGTCTGTGGAGTGAATACTTTCCTATAATGAAGGTGAGGTTCCAAAACTGGGCTCCTACTGTCACAGTCCTGTGGACACCTTTTGGGTACTAGCCTATCCTGGTTCCAAACCTGGGAGTCCACAATCAACATTCTGTGGAAACCTTCCTGCAAACAGGGGATAGTGGTGCTCAAATATCAGTATCCTAAGGAGGGGATACCTTGTGGTACTGTACGGGAGGTACAGCTCCATTCTGCTTGCTCCCCAACAGCCTGACTCACCTAGGCCAGAAGCAACGAGTCCAACATAGACAGAAAACACAGCAGAGCTGAGCTAGGAACCTGACCCAAATTTGATTGTCTTCCTCCCCAAGGAGGCCCGGGAGGCACTGGAGCTATGCTAGGCTCAGAGATCTTGCCACCTGCACCCCAGCTACCAGGCATACCTGGGTCAGAAACAGTGAGACAGCAGAGACAATGAATCCAGGGGAGACTACTTCAGACTCCAGAGACAGGTGGACCCAGTATACAGTACAGGCCCCAAGAACAATCTGTCAAGGCTACAGACCACCAGATGACTAGATACCACCATAAGAATACAGAAAACCAAAACCAAGACAGCATGACTTAACCAGACTTTCCAAAAATTAACAGATATTCTATTGCATCTGAAACACAGGAAAATGTTCTTAAATCTATAATTATGCAGTTATTCGAGGTACATAAAGAGGAAACAAATAAAATATAGAGGCACTTAAAGAAGAAATGAATAAAAAGTAGAAGCCATCATCAACAGGCAAGAATACATATTCAAAGAGAAGAAGGAAATGATGTAAGACATAACAACAGAATTGGAACCACTAAAGAAAAGACAAAGAGAGAGAAAAGCCTAAAGTTGGAGAACTTAGAGAAGAGATCAGGATCCACAAAGGTAAGCATGTCAACAGAATACAAGAAATGGAGAAGAAAATCACAAGCACTGAAGGTACATTTATAGAAATTGAGACATTTCTCAAAAAAAAAAAAAACAACCATGAATTGGAAAAGTACCAGACACAAAATATCCAAGGAATCAAGGACAACATGAAACAATGTGACATAAGAATAATCTGAATAAACATAAAAGAAGATACCAGCCTACAATGCCCAAGAAATATTTTAGAAAAAATCATAAAATGTAATTCACACAACCTCATGAAAGAGATGCTCATAAACATAAAATAAGCCTGCAGAACACCGAATAGACTAGACCAGAAAAGAAGATCCTCTTGTCACATAATAATCAAAAGAGTAAAACTATGAAACAAAGAAAAAAATTGAAAAACAGCAAGGGAAAAGGTCAAGTAACATATAAAGGCAGACTTATCAGAACCACACCAGACTACAAAACAGAGGCTATGAAAGCCAGAAGGGCCTGGGCAAATATCCAGACACTAAGAAACCACTGATACAACCAAGACTACCAGAGCCAACAAACATTCAGTCAACATAGATGAAGAAAAATATATTCCATGACATAACCAAATTTTAACAACCTATACTCAGCAACCCAGCCCTACAGAGATACTAGAAGGAAAACTCCAATCCAATGAAACCAAATACACCCAAGAAAATACAGGATTTAGATAATTTCCCAACAACAACAACAACCAAAAGAAAAAAGCACCCAAACACACTACCACTACCAATTCCACACACACAAAAAGGAACTAACATTCATAGGTCACTATTATCTATCAACATCAATGGACTCAACTATGCAATAAAAAGAAACAGACTAACAGAATGGTTGAGGAAACAGGATGCAACATTCTGCTGCATCCAAAAACACACCTCTGCAACAAAGACAGACACTACCTCAGAATAAAAGGCTGGAAAAAGGTTTTCTAGGCAAATAGACTCAGAAAGCTTGATATCTAATAAAATAGATTTCAACCAAATTAATCAAAAAAGATGAGGAGGGGCATTTCATTCTCATCAAAGGAAAATTTCACCAGGACGACATCACAATTTTGAACATCTATGCAGCAAATACAAGACCACCTACATTTAGAAATGAAAAATTATAAAGATGAAATCATACATCGATCCCAACACCTTAATAATCGGAGACTTCAACACCCTACTCTCACCAAGGGGTAGATCATCGAGACAGAAGCTAAATATGGAAAAAAATGACTTACAGAGGTCCTAAATGAAATGCACATAATATCTAGAGAACATTTCACCCAAATGTAAAAGAGGATACATTCTTCTAAGCAGTTCACAGAACCTTTTCCAAAATAGACCATATAGTTGGTCACAAAGCGAGCCTCAACAGATACAAGAAGACTGAAATAATCCCTTGTATCCTGTCTGATCACCATGGAATAAAGCTGGACCTCAGTAACAACAGAAATAGCAAAATGCTTACACATACATGGAAACTGAGCGACTTGCTACTCAATGACAGCTGGGTTAGGGAAGAAGTAAGAAAGAAATTAAAGACTTCCTAGAATTCAATGAAAATGAAGGCACAACATACCCCAACTTATGGGACACAATTAAAGCAGTGCTAAGAGGAAAATTCATAGCATTAGATACCTTCTAGAAAACATTTGAAACATCTCATACAAGCAACTTAAAGTCTCAACTGAAAGAAAGCCCTAGAAAAAAAAAAAAAGAAGCAGACATACCCAAGAGGAGTAGATGGCTGGAAATAATCAAATTTGGAACTGAAATCAATAAATTAGAAAAAAAATAAAACAATTAAAAGAATCAATGAAACCAAGAGATGGTCCTTTGAGAAAATCAACAAGATAGACAAACCCTTAGCCAAACTAACTAAAAGGCAGAGAGACATTATCAAAATCAACAAGATCAGAAATGAAAATGGGGACATAACAACAGACACTGAGGAAATACAAACAATCATTAGGTCTTACTACAAAAGCCTATGCACCACAAGATTTGAAAATCTAAATGAAATGAATTTTTTTTTTTTATCAATTCCACTTGCCAAAGCTGAGTGAATAACAGGTAAATCAATTAAATAGTCCTATATCCCCTAAAGAAATAGAAGTAGTCATCAAAAGTCTCCCATGCAGAACAACAACAACAAGAACAACAACAACAACAAAAAACAGGCCAGATGGTTTCAGTACAGAATTTTACCACACCTTCAAAGAAGAGCTAACACCAATACTCTTCAAACTATTCCACAAAACAGAAACAGAAGGAACATAACCAAACTCATTTAATGAAGCCACAGTCACCCTGATACCTAAACTCCACAAAGACCCAACAATGAAAGAGAATTTCAGGCCAATCTCTCTTATGAACATTGATGCAAAAATACTCAATAAAATACTCTCAAACTGAATCCAAGAACAGATCAAATATATCACCCACTATGACCAGGTATGGAAGGGTTGTTCAGTATTCGGAAATCCACCAACAGAATCCACCATATAAACAAACTGTTTCTCAGGAATTGCCACAGTTGACCTCAGACATATAGACCTGAATGGTAATTGTGGTCTCTGTTAGTCCGGGGGCTCACATATCACCTGGAGAATTCCTGGAGACAGCTGCCCTGCTGCTGGGTTTCTTGCCCTTAACATAGTGATCTTCTGCTGTTGTTCTTTCACTGTTTTCTAGTCACAGCCCTCTTGAAGAACTTAGGAGCCAAACTTGGTTTGGTCAGTTTAGTTAGGGATAACTGGTTGCTCATTGGAGCAGTATCTGGGGGCCGATCTCAGGGATCTCAGACTTCTGTAGGTCTGAAATTGGATCTCTACGCCCCAGTACCCAAGCGGTAATTAGTGGCAAGTGAGCACAGCTTTCATGCATGCAGCAGGAAGCTAGAGTCTGGATCCTGCAGGGACCCAGAAACTTTTCCGGAGCTGGATGTCCTTAGGTCAGGCCTGATATTTCTCCTTACCATGGGGTTTCCTGCCATCAGGGAGACCCAGTCTGTAGTGTATTGGGGTTCTTAATTCTGACTGGGTGCCACGTAGTACACACAGGTGCAGGTGAGTGGTGGCTCTTAGCTGGTGACTGGATGTCTGCAGGAACCGTGGAACTTTTCCTGATAACTTTTCTGCATGTGTGCAGTGGGGGGAAGGGTTCAGCTGAGTGCTCTAAGTTCAGACCTGCTGTTTCCCTCACAGTGGGGTTTCCTATTGAGAGGAAAACCCAGTCTCTTGTGCCCTGGGGCCCACAGTTCTTTCTGGGATGTTGAGTCAGGCTCGCAGCAGGTCAACTGGGCTGGCAGCTGAGTGCCCATGTCTGGGATGCCACTGTGCACACGTCAGATCCTGAGACCTTATCCAGGGATTGACTGGGTGACCTGAAGTAGGACCCATTTCCTTCCTTCACTATTGGGTTTTCTCTCAACTAGAAATCCCAGTTTCTGGTGTTTTGGTGCCCGCAGTTCAGCCTGGGAAAGTGATCAGGACATGCAGATATATGACTCTAGGCTGGCAACCGAGTACCTGCCAGAACCCTGGAATTCCCCCAGGTTTTATTTGGGTGACTTGAACCCATCTGATTCCCATACCATGGGGTTTCCTCTCACCCGGGAAACACAATTGCTGCTGTTTTAGGGCCAAAAGTTCGGTTTCTTGGTAGCTGTGCCGACATTGCTGTCCTGCTCCTCAGACACAGTGTCTTTCTGATGCCGCCATCTTGTATCTTCCCTGTGAAATCTTATTTGTTGAGCTTTTCCTTTGTAAATACAAGTTTCTGCCATTTTATTAAAGTATAGTTACACTTGTAAATATTAGGAACTATTTGAGGCACATTTATACGCTTACTAATGTTTATTTGAAAATAAAATTTAATTATAATTTCTGCACTTACTCTATAAAAAATAGTTTTCTTATATAATTTTATTTATTATGTACTTTGCAAAGCAATTCAGTAATTGAAATCATTAATCAATTTAATGGCTTCTATAGTCCTTAAAAAGCAGTATTCCTATCTCAAGTAATTGAGGAATTTTAAAGCTCTTATATAATATATATATATATATATATTTTTTTTTACTTTGCTTGTTACAGTTTCTTGTATTCTATTGTTTCCCCAGCTACTCCTAAATCTACCACCATTTCCTGTATCTTCTTTTTTAATGAATTAATTTATTTGTTCTCTTTATATCCCAATCATATCCCCTTTCCTCTTCTCTTTCTGGCCCCACCTATCCTCCCTCTTTGCCCTCTTTTTCCTTCCCTACTCCTCAGTAAAGCCCCCCCCCCACCAACCCACCAACCCACCCCAGCAAATCAAGTTGTATCAGGACTGAGCACTTCCTCTTCTCCTGTAACCTTGTGGTTCTTCCTCACAAGAAGGAAACAAAAGCATTTAACAGAGTATCTTCTTCCTCTTCTTCTTCTTCTTCTTCTTCTTCTTCTTCTTCTTCTTCTTCTTCTTCTTCTTCTTCTCCTTCTTCTTCTTCTTCTTTTCTTCCTCCTCCTCAGCATCCTCCTCCTCCTCCTTCTTTTTCTTCTTCTTCACATATCAAATCTAGTTTGTGCTGTTTATAGGCTCTTGGATGTGTGACCTTTTATGGGAATGTGGTAACCTACCAAAGAGCACAACTTTAAAGAAAACTGAATTTTTCTCTACTAGAAGCAAAAGATTGACAATAGCTCCTCAGCTATGCATCAGACATTGTGCTCAACTCCCCTCCCTATAATGGAATTGGGTATAGCTTGTATTGGTGCTTGCATTTTTCTTATATAGTGATGCATTCATAGACCTTCACTAAAGTACTGGGCAATTCCTCAAAAAAAATAAATAAATAAAAGTAATTTTGCTTTCCTCTTGACTACCTTTAAATTACTTTTTTGAAGTACTGTAAATGGATTAAACAATATAAATTTATTATCTCACACTTTGGTAAGTTATAAGAGTAAGATCAATTGTCAACAGTGTTATTCCTTTCAGAGTGCTGTCAGATATAATTAATTGATTTTCTGCCTCTGTTTTTTTTTTTTTCATCCTGGTAATATTCTGATAATATTTTATATCCCTTGGCATGTAGAACTATCAAACTATGCAGGGAAAGGTGTTTCAACATAAGTTCAATGACCCAAATTGTATCCTCAGGACAGAGAGCATAGGAGAGAACTGAGTCCTATGACAACCACCACCACCATACACACACACACACACACACACACACACAAACACATGCACACCATGACATGCACTCCCATTGCCACAATGAAAAATTAAATGTAGAAAAGGTGAAGTTGTAGTTATTTAGCTGTTAATATTATCAAAAGTATACTATTATTTGTTGAGGGTATGGGAAAATGAATTTCCTTGGCCCCAGTTACTGAAACAGTACATAATAAGGAAGCAGAAATCAGTAAATACTAGCAAAATTAGGGAAAATTTTTCCATTATAAATCAGATAATAGAATGATAATCACTGTCTTTAAACAGTAAATACAATAGGCCTCAAAAGGCTATTTTTCAGCTATAATTATATTCATTTTAAGTTGGTTTGCATACATTAACTCAAAAAACTATGCTAGCCCCAAATACTTTAAATACTTTCAAGAACTAATATTTACTAATATTTCATTTTACATGAAAAAGTAGAAGCTAGTCTATAAACCTTGATTCATGATACCTAGATATTGATAATTAAGAGATTCTGAATAAAAACCCCTCTAAAGTTTTATGTTAATGAAAAAGTGAGACAAAACAGTAGCTTCATAGAAAACTGCTGTTAGAAAAAAAAATAAAGCAATAACAAATAGAAATTTGGCTAATTAAATAAATACATAATTGACTAAGGGGAAATTACTAATGTTCAATTTAGCTTAGTGTAAAGGTCCACTATATTCAAACAATGATTTTAAGTAAGTTCTTCATCTTTCAAAGATCTTTTCTACTACATTTTCCAAATGTAAATCTGTACTAAAAAAACAAAAACAACAACAACAACAACAACAACAAAAACAAAATAAAACAAGAAAACGTACTGAAAACTACAATAAAATCTAATCAGTGGTGGAAAATTATCATGTGAACTCTACCTGAATTTAGGTTGTGTGGAGCTTTGTTGTTTGTAAATTTGGTCATAAAATACTTTCAAATGCCTTCATGTTGTATGAGTTAAATAATAAATGGTTTGATGACATAAATGTGTTTGTCAATACACGATATAATTTAATCTTATTTTCACACTTAGTCATTAGAATTTAATATTTTCTATTAATTTAGTCAGAAATCAATCTGTGTGATGTGCTTATTTGGTTGACTAGGAAAATTTCCTCTGTCTCAATACAGCATTATTTAAAATAGTCAGCCCTGAAAACATAGTAACATTATATAGAGTAGGTTGTGTTTCATGTGCATATGTATCTGTAAAAACAATTAATGAAAAAATGTCATGGACTTGGACAAGAGCAAGAGGATTATATGGGAGGGTTTAGAATGTGAAAAGAAAATATAAAAATGAAGTAATTATTTTTTAAATTATTTATTATTATTTATTACAATTTATTCACTTTGTATCCCAGAACGACCCTCCCTCCCTCCTACTTCCCCATGTCCCTTCCCTAGTACACTGATAGGTAAGGACCTCCTCCGTTACTATGTGACCCAAGTACATCAGGTCTCATCAGGACTGTCTACATTCTCGTTCTCTGTGGCCTTATTAGGCAACCTCCCCAGAGGGAGGTGATTAAAGAGCCAGGCACAGAGTTCATGTCGGAGACTGCCCCTGATCCCCTTACTAAGGAACCCACATATAGACTTAGTTGCTCATGAGCTACAACTGAGCAGGGAGTCTAGGTCCCCTCCATGCATGGTCCTTGGTTGATTCATCAATCAACCCCCTGAGCCCATATTTTTTGACTCATTGGTCTTCTTGTGGAGCTCCTGTCTCCTCCAGGTCTTTCCATCCCTCCTTCTTCCATAAGATTCCTTGCACTCTGACAGAGTACTAATGTCCAGAATATGTAAAGAACTCAAGAAGTTAAGCACCAACAAACCAACTAATACAATTAAAACATGGATATAGTACTAAATAGAGAATTCTCAGCCGAGGACTATTGAATGACAATAAAACACTTAAAGAAATGTGGAATGTCCTTAGTCATAATGGTGGGAATGTAAACTTGTCCAAACACTTGGGAAACCAATGTGGCCCTCTTGCATAAAATTAAGAAAAGTGCAACATCAAGATCTAGCAATACCCCTCCTGGGCAAATATTCAAAAGATGCTCAACTATACAACAAGGATATTTGATCAACTATGTTCATACAAGCTTTATTCATAATAGGCAGAATCTGGAAACAATCTAGTTGTTTCTCAGCTGAAGAATGGATACTGAAATTGTGGTACATTTGCACAATGGAATACTACTCAGCAATTATAAACAAAGAAATCATGAAATTTGCAGGCAAATGGATGGAGCTAGAAAAGATCATCTAGAGTGAGTTAACCCAGAAGCAGAAAGGCACTCCTGCTATATACACCCGTATAAGTGGATATTAGCCATATAATATACGACAACCATACTAATATATATAGTCCTAAAGAAGATAAACAACAAGGAGGACTCAAGGAAGGGGCTTAACCCTCATTTAAAAGAGCAAACTGGATAGACATCAGAAGTAGGAGAAGACAGGAAACAGGACAGTAGCCTTCCAAAGAGGCCCTCTGATAGATTCTACCCATCAGGGTATCAAAGCAGATGCTGGAACTCAGCCAAATGTTGAAAAATAATTATTGTATAATCTCAAAAATAATAAATGTTAAAAAGAAATCAATTTGGAGTTTCCTCAGTGAGTAAGAAATAGATATACCACACTACCGTGCTATGTCACTCATGGGCTTGCACTCAAAGAGCTCTGTATCCCTTGATGCAGATAAATTTCCTTCCCTGTTCAATGATGCTGATCCAGAGATGAACTGATGATTGGTTGGTGATGGAGCTGGATACTATCACTCTTAATGGGAGGTTTAGAAGAAATGAAAAGAGAGGGAATTAATGTTTTTTTTCATAATGTCAAAAAGCAAAAGAAGTAATAAAAATAAGCGGTTTATTTATGGATAAGTTCTCTTTTCATCTTTATTGATTTCTTTTTACATTATTTATTTTGTGTAGAGGAGTGAGGACCTCCATGATCCATCTCCTGCTTAGAACAACTTTAGGGAGTCAGTTAGCTTTTTTCAACATGTGAATTTTATACAAAAGTTATTTGGCTTGGCAGCAAGGGTCATTGCCCTCTGGGGAATGTTTCTAACCTCTCATAGAGTAGATATTTCTAATCTAACAAAAAATCAATGGTAGAGAAAATGAATATTAAGGGCTTATCATTTCCTAACTGAAAATCAGAAAAACCCATGACATTATACTAGAATTCCAATATGACTTACATAGTTATGTCCTTACATGCTTGTATTTAAGACTAAAGTGGTACCTGTGAAACAATATAATTTCTCACTATCTACAGAGGAATAGGAAAACAAAAGGTTTCTTTGTTTTATCTAGAGATACACAGATATTGACCAAACCAAGAATTGGGAAAGTTGTGTACAATACCAACTCTGAAAGAACATTAAAAGAAAAAAGAAAGATGACTAAAGGGACATGCCAATGATATTTACTTTAATAAAATAGGTTAAAAATGAAAATTAATTTTTTTGCATAGTGATTTTTTTTATATTTCCATTAAAAGTTTGAGAATTCTGGATTGAATCAATGGATTAGCAAGAAATAGTCATGTTTGGGATTAATATAAATGTGTAACTTAAAAAATTTCCATATTCTTTTTTCTATAATATGAGATAGATAAATGAAAAGGGAGAGCTAAGTGTTCGGTTTTAAAAGTTAAATATCATAATTTCTTGGTTCTATGACAGTTCTCATTTTAATTTTGGGACAATTATATTTTAATTTTCTAGATGATTATCACTATTTTTAATTTCCTCAGTATTGGGCAAAGTTGCCATTTGTTTTCAAGTGCTTATGAAGAAAATATTCTAATAAATGTGAAATTATATCTCACCAAGGTTTTCATTTATATTTTCATGCACAATGAATGTATAAGTGTAACACTATTAATAAATATCTTTTTTCTTAAATTTATTGTTACAGTGTCCAAAATATCTAAGATTTTGAAGGAAATTAAATTTATATTGATGAAAAATGAATTAAATTTTAAACACAGGCACAAAAAACTTGCAAATCATTTAAAATAACATGGATAAACTAGGAGGACATTATACAGAGTGAAAGAAGACAGATGTGGTTGAGGAATAGTGAATATCTCAATTATTGTATGGAAGTCAAATCAGAAACTGGCTTGAGTGATGTCTAAGATTAGAAATGCAATAAAAACCACACAGAGATTTCACCTTACACCCATCAGAATGGCTAAGATCAAAAACTCAAGTGGTAACACATGCTGGAGAGGATGTAGAGAAAGAGGAACCCTACTACATTGTTGATGATAATGTAAACTTGTACAACCACTTTGCAAATCAATTTGCTGCTGTCTCAGACAATTAGGAATAGTGCTACCTCAAGATTCAGCTACCACTTATAGGCATATATCCAAAAGATGCTCAAGTATAAAACAAAGACATTTGCTCAACCATGTTTGTAGTGGATTTATTCATAATAGCCAGAACCTGGAAACAACCCAGATGCTCCTCAACTGAGGAATGGATACAGAAATTGTGGTACATTTACATAATGGAATATTACTCAGTAATTAAAATAAGGAAATCATAAAATTTGCTGGAAATGGTGGAATCTATAAAAGATCATCCTGAGTGAGGTAACCCAGAAGCAGAAAGACACACATGGTATATATTCACTTAGAAGTGGTTTATTAGACATATAAATATAGGTTAATCATACTAAAATCTGTACACCTAAGGAAGCTAATCAATAAGGATGACCCTGGGGAAGATGTTCAATTTTCATTCAAAAGGGAAACTGGACTGACATCGGAAGGGGGAGAGAACAAGGATCAGGACAGGAGCTTACCAGGGAGGACCTCTGAAAGATTCTACCCAGCAGAGTATCAAAACGTATGATGAATCTCGTAGCCAAACATTGGGCAGAGTGCAGAGAATATTATGAAAGAACGGAGAAATAGAAAGACCTAGAGTGGAATGGAGCTCCACAAGGAGAGCAACAGAACCAAAAAATCTGGGCCCAGGAGGCTTTTGTGAGACTGATTCTCCAACCAAGAACCATGCATGGAGATAACCTAGAACCCGTACACAGATGTAGCGTATGGGAGCTCAGTGTCCAAGAAGGTTCCCCAGTAATAGGAACAGGAACCATCTCTGACATGAACTCAATGGCTAGCTCTTTGATTATTTTCACTTGAATTGGGAGCTGCCTTACCAGTCCACAGAAGAAGACAATGAAACTAGTCCTGATGATACCTGATAGACTAGGGTCAGATGGAATAGTAGGAGGACCTCCACTATCATTGAACTGGAGGAGGAGCATAGGAGAAGAAGAGGGAAAGTGGGATTGGGAAGGGATGAGAGAGTGGGCTACAGCTGGATACAAAGTAAATAAACTGTAATTAATAAAAATAAAATGAAATAAACAAAAACAAAACAAAAAGAATTTGCATTTGTATAGGCTTGTGGTTGTTTTCAACCATATAGGTGCAAAGACCCACAGTGTGAGGAACAAACTGTCCTAGTGCCTAAAAAAATGGTCCTAAGAACAATCTTAGGCCAGCTCTTCCAAACTCACAGGTCTTGTTAGCTGTCTCTGGACTCTAGAGTCTAGCTTAACTTAAGGGACTGATAGCATGTGCTCCTGTCATTTATTTTCTTATTTTCATCTCTACCTGGGCACTTCTTGTCTTAGAACAATTAAACTCACTAAATATTCTCTAAAGAAATTCAATGGCCAAAAGATGGCGGCACCAGGAGAACACTGTGTCTGAGGACCACTTGGGTACTGGGGTGCAAAGCTCCAACCTCAGACTTACAGAAGCCTGGAATCCCTGAGATAAACCCCCAGATACTGCTCCAAGGGGCAACCAGTTATCCCTAACAAAACTGACAAAACCACAGGACACACAGGTTAGAGTAGCAGCTCACTAAATTTACAGCAAGAAACTCAGAAGCAGGGCAGCTGTCTCCAGGACTTCTCCAGGTGAGAGGAGAGCCCTCTCAACTAACTGGTTGCCCCTTGGAGCAGTATCTGGGGGGTTTATCTCAGGGATTCCAGGCTTCTGTAGGTCTGAGGTCTTTAAAGAACTAGAATGAAAAATTCTCAACTTCATATGGAATAACAAGAAACCCACAATTGCTAAAACAATCTTCTACAATAAAAGATCTTCTGGATGTATCTCCATATCTGATCTTAAGCTGCACTATAGAGCAATAGTAATAAAAAGTGCATGGTACTGGCATAGAAACAGAATTGTGGATCAACGGAACTGAAATGATGCTGGTCTAACTGGATATCTACATGTACAAAAATGCAAATAGGACCATACTTATCACCCTGCACAAAACTAAATTCAAAGTGGATCAAAGACTTCAACATAAAACCAGACACATTAAACCGGTTAGGAGAAAAAGTGGACAAGAACCTAGAACTCATTGGTACAGGATACAACTTCCTGAACAGAACACCAACAGCATAGGCTCTAAGAGCAACAATCATTGAAAGAGACCTCATGAAACTGAAAAGCTTCTGTAAAGCGATGGACACCATCATCAAAACAAAAAGAATGCCTACAGATTGGGAAAGAATCTTCACCAACCCTTTATCTGACAGAGGGCTAATAGTCAGTATAAATAAAGAACTAAAGAAGCTAAAAAGCAACAAACCAAGTAAACCAATTAAAAAATAGGGAACAAAGCTTAACAGGGAATTCTCAATAGATGAGTATCTAATGGTAGAGAAACACTTAAAGAAATGCTCAACCTCATTAGCCATCAGAAAAATTCAAATAAAAATGACCTTGAGATTTCATCTTACACCCATCAGAATGGCCAAGATCAAAAACTCAAGTGACAACACATGCTGTAGAGGATGTGGAGAAAGGGGAACCCTCCTCCACTGCTGGTGGGAATGTAAACTTGTACAACTATTCTGGAAAGCAATGTGGTGCTGTCTCAGACAAGTAGGAATAGCACTTCCTCAAGATCCAGCCATATCACTCCTAGGCATATATCCAAAAGAGGATCAAGTAAAGAACAAGGACATTTGCTCAACCATGTTTGTTGCAGCTTTATTTGTAATAGCCAGAAGCTGGAAACAACCCAGCTGCCCCTCAACTGATGAATGGATTTAAGAAATTGTGGTACATCTACACAATGGAATATTACTCAGCAATGAAACATTAGGAAATCATGAAATTTGCAGGTAAATGGTGGGAACTGGAAAGGACCATCCTGAATGAGCTGTCCCAGAAGCAGAAAGACACACATGGTATGTACTCACTCATATAGACATATAACATGGGATAATCATACTAAAATCCATACATCTGAAGAAACTAATATCCTAGACCTAGAACCTCTGTGCAGATGAAGCCCATGGTAGCTCAGTAACCAACTGGTTTCCCATAGTAATGGGAAAAGGGACCATTTCTGACAGGAACTCAATGGCTGGCTCTTTGACCTCCCCACCCCCCAAGGGAGGAACAGTCCGTCTAGGCACAGAGAAGGACTTTTGTAGCCAGTTCTAAAGATACCTGATAAAATAGGGTCAGATGAAAGTGGAGGAGTTCCTCCCCAATCATTGGACTTGGAAATGGACAGGGAGGAGATGAGGGAAGGAGAGAGGGTTTGGGAGGGAATGAGGGAGCAGATACAGCTGGGATACAGAGTTAATAAAATGCAAGTAGTAATAAAAAATAATAAAATAAAATAAATAAAAATAAAAAAGAAACTATTCAAGAGGGAGGTCTCTGACTAAAATACTCAATCCACTTCCCGAAAGGCAAAGAGGATGACCTCAGAAGAAGAAAAAAAAAATCAGGAAACAAGTTAGGAATCTCTCACAGAGGGCCTCTGAAAGGCTCTGCCTTGCAGAGTATCAAAGCATATGCTTAGACTTTTATCCAACTGTTGAGCAGAACGCATGGAATCTTATGAAATAAGTAGGAAATAGCAAGATCGGGAGAGGACAGGAACTCCACAAGGAGAGCAACAGAACCAGAAAATTTGAGCACAGTGGTCTTTTCAGAGACTCATACTCCAACCAAGTACCATGCATGGAGATAACCTAGAACCCCTGCACTGATGTAGTCCATGGCTCTTCAGTGTCCAAGCAGGTTCCATAGTAATGGGAAGAAGGACTGTCTCTGACATAAATTGATTGGCCTGCTCTTTGATACCTCCCCTTGAGGGGGGAGCAGCCTTACCAGGTCACAGATGATGACAATGCAGCCATTCCTGATGAGATCTGATAGACTCAGATCAGAAAGAAGGAGAGGGGGACCTCCCCTATCAGTGGACTTGGGGAGCGGCATGTGTGAAGAAGGGGGAGGGAAGGTGGGATTAGGAGGAAAGGAGGGAGGGGTTTATGTGAGGGATTCAAATTGAATAAAGTGTAATTAATAAAAGTTAAAAAAGAAATTAAAAAGAATAGAAAGTGGAACACAGAAGGGACATGACAATTACAGAACCTAATTGCCATTATTTATGATGATAAAGTTTGGGAAATAGTAAGAGCTGGAGAGGACAGGGTCTCCACAAAGAGAGCAACAGAACAAGAAAATTTGAAAACAGGGAACTCCCAGAGACTCATACTCCAACCAAGGACTATTCATGGAGATAACCTAGAACCCCTGCACAGATGTAGCGCATGGCAGTTCAGTGTCCAAGTGGGTTACATAGTAATCGGAAGAGGGACT
>REGO01000558.1:190935-214351 GCA_010120015.1 Rhombomys opimus | reverse complement strand
TTTTTGGTTTGATGAGAGCTCCTAATCTCCTAATTCCTTAGGGAATATAGGACTATTTATTTACCTACTCTTGAGTCAGCTTTGGTAAATGTAATCTATCAAGAAAATTGTCCATTTCACTTACATTTTCAAATTTTGTTGTATAAAAGCTTTTTAAGTAGGAGCTAATGATTCCTTGGATTTTCTCTGTGTCTGTCACTATGTCGCCCTTTTCATTTCTGGTTTGTTGGATTTGGATCTGCCTTTTAGTAAGTTTGGCTAAGATTTTGTTGTTGCTTTTGATTTTCTCAAAGAATGAGCTCTTGGTTTTTGTTGATTCTTTGAATTATTCCTTTTATTGCTAGTTTATTGATATCAGCTCTGAGTTTGATTGTTTTCTGTTGTCTACTCCTCTTTGATGTGTCTGCTTCTTTTTTTCCTACTGCTTTCTGGTGCGCTGTTACATTGCGTGTGTGAGATGTCTTGAACTTCTTTATGAAGGCACTTAGTGTATGCAATTTCCTCAGCACTGCTTTCATTGTGTTCCATAAGTTTGGAAAAGTTGTGCCTTCATCTACGTTGAATACCTGGAAGTCTTTAATTTATTTATTTATTTCCTGTGTGAACCAGTTGTCATTAACCAGAGAGTTGTTCAGTTTCCATGAGTTTATAGCATTTTGCTCTTTTTGTTATTGTTGCAATCTAGTTTTAGACCGTGATGATCTGTTTCATACAGGGGATTATTTTAATCTTCTTGTATCTGTTGAGGCTTGTTTTTTTTTTCCTTACCCTATAGTCAATTTTGATGAATGTTCCATGAGATGATGCCAGGAGCCAAAGCTACTTACTGAAGCCAAAGACAAATAGTGAGTAAAGGTCATTTAGTGGACACCTAAAGCTATTTAGTGAAAGAGTTACCAGGACCCTAAATCATGGGTGATGGATTTGTGAGGACATCCATCTGTTAGTTTTAGAGCATCCGTGACATATCTTAAGAAAACATCCTCACGGTATCTTGCAGGTGCAATATTTAAGCCATGAAAGCACTCTCCTATCTCCTGCAGCAGTACTTTAGCCTTCCCCCTTTTCCTGCCTTCTTGCTATATAAGTTGGGTAAAAATTTCTAATAAACAAAATTTGATCAGACAAACAGACTTGACCTCCTTCTTGTGTCTCTTGGTCTACCCCATTCTTTCACACACACACCCCTTTAGGAACTCATTGAACTCCGATGGGTCAGTACAAGATGTTGAGAAAAAGATACACTCATTGGTTTTGGTTGTAAAGTTCTGTAGACAACTATTAGGCCCAATTGTTTTAAGTCCTTTGTAAGTGTCAATATTTCCCTATTTAGTTTCTGTCTAAATGATCTGTGCCTTGGTGAGAATAGAATGTTGAGGTGTTCCACTATTTAGCTGTTGGGATCTATATGTGATTTAAGTTTTAATAATGTTTCTTTGACAAATGCAGGAGCCCTAATGTTTGGTGCATATATATTCAGGATTGTGATGTCCTCCTGGTGTATTTTTGCTTTGATGATAATGTAGCTTACTTTCCCATCTCTTTTGATTAATTTTGGTTGAAATTCTATTCTATTAGATATTAGGATGGGTATTCCACCTTGCTTCTTGGGTCCGTTTTCTTGGAGAAACTTTTTTTCAACCCTTTACTCTGAGGTACTGTCTATCTTTGTTTCAGAGGTGTGGTTCTGGAATGCAGCAAGATGTTGGATCTTGTTTCTGCAATCAATCTGTTAGTCTCTGACTTTTTATTGGAGACTTCAGTCCATTGATATTGATAGATAAAGGTGACCAATGAATATTAGTTCCTTATTGTGGAGTTCTTGGTAACTATTTATTTGTATACTTGTTTTCTTTTGCTTTTTTTGTTTTGATGGTATCCTTATCCTGTGTTTTCTTGGATATACTTGATCTAGTTGGCTTGGTGTTATCCATGCAGTATCTTTTGTAGGGCAGGGTTACTGTATATATGATGTTTAAATTTGGTTATGTCATAAATACTCCACCTATGTTGATTGAAGGTTTTGTTGGATATACTCCTCTGGGTTGGCATCGGTGGTCTCTTAGTGTCTGCATAATACACACCTAGGCTTTCATAGTCTCTGTTGAGAAATCTGGTATTTTTCTGATATGCCTGCCTTTATATGTTACTTGACCTATTCCCCTTGCTGCTTTTTCTATTTTTTTTCTTTGTTTTTTAGTGTTAGTGTTTTGATTATGATGTGGTGGAGGAATTTCTTTTCTGGTTTTGTTTATTTTGTTTTCTTTAAGCCTCTTGTATGTATAAAGGCATCTCTTTCTTAAGGTAGGGAAAATTTTCTTCTATGATTTTCTAAAAAAATATTTTCTGGACCTTGAAGCATGAAATCTTCTTTTTCATTTATTCCTATTATTTTTAGGTTACTTCTTTCATGGTTTCCTTGATTTCTTGGATGTTTTGTATCAGGAGCTTTTCTGTTTTTATGTTTTCTTTGAGAGAAATATCAATTTCTGCAGTTGTATCTTCAACTTCTGAGATTCTCTCTTCCATCTTTTGTATTCTATTGGTGATGCTTACCTTTGTGGTGCCTGATCTCTTCTCCAACTTTTCCAACTCCAGGGTTTTCTCTGTTTGTGTTTTTTTTGTTGACTCTAATTCTTTTTTCATGTGTTGAAAAAATTTTATTAATTTCCTTCACCTGTTTGAATGTGGGTTCCTCTCTGTTTCTGATGGCCTCTATTTCCTCACTCATTCCTTATGTGCCTCATGTAGCAGCATAATCACAGATTTAATATTTTTGGAGATCCAAGATGACACCGACCAGCACATACCATATCTGAAGGGCACAGGATCAAAAAATATGAAATTGATGGGTAGGGGGACAGCATAAGCAAGAACTTTGCCATTGATGCCCGGAACAACACATGAGTTGAGACCGTATGGATCCAGGTCACACAAAGACATCTCTAGGGTCTGAGAGTGGCAAATATTCAACATCCCCAGCACATCTTCTTGATAGGCTTACTTCCTCTGAGGAAGTGTCCCAGAGTGCTATTGGCTCCAAACACAGGCATCACTGCTCCATAAATGAGACTGCAGAGGCAGGCCTCCCAGTTCTGTGGTTGTGGGAGGCTGTAAAGACCTCCCAAGTCTGCTGGGGATTTTACCTGCCTACCTGCTGTGGCTGCAGCAGGCTGCTGTGTGGGCCTCCCAGGTCTGTGGGTCATACACAGGGATTGCCAGGTCTGCAGGCTGCTGTACAAGTTTCCCAGGGCCACCTAGTAGGCAACCATACTGGCCTTCGACGTCTTCAGCAGCAGCCAGCAGCTTTTTGGACCTCCAAGGGCCTCCCAACAGGGAGGGGGTGTGAACTAACCAACCAACTCTGCTGTGGTGGTTGTAGGGTGACAGCTAGCCCTAACAGGAGCATCCATGCTCCCCTACTAAGACAACAGAAGTGGCTACCCCAAATAAGGGTCTTCATTCTTAGTGGACAAACAGTGGACCCACTGAACTGATAGATCTCCCACACTCTCATTGACCCCTGCAAGCCCATATCTGCGAGTAGAGAACAAGAGGAACCCCTGTGCTTCTCAATTAGGCCTGCTAGTGAATGAGTGTACCTTCAAGTGAGTGCTTGCAGAACTTCAGATCAAGGGTCCCTCTAAACCAGCAGCCAGACATCAGATCCCTCATAGGCACACACACACTATGGGCAACACAGGGATTCTTTGGACAACATTCGCAACGCTGAAGCCCCTGTTCTGTGGGTCTACCAGTGGAGTCCAGGTAAACAATTCCTTGAGAATAGACAGTTTGGAATACCAGGAAGAAAGTATGAAAGTCCTGTACATCACTAAGTTATTCAGGGAACCAGGGCATGCTCATTGTGCAAGCAGACAGTGCCAGCACTAGCACTCCATTCTGCTCTTAAGTGCAACGTTCCAGGCACCTACATGCTCTAACACCCTGTTCTTCAAGGTACAATTCCACACACACACACACCCAAGCTTGCTGCGCCTGCAAAATTCCAGGCTTAGCTACAGCTGAAACACCAACATACACTCTCAGACCTGTGGTCCTCTCTCATCTTCATAAGAATACTCCCGACACCAGAGAAATATGGACCCAGTCTGAAGTACAGACTCCAGTTCAAACAGATAGTTTACAGATTAGCAGGTGGCTAGAGGTCAGCTTAAGAACACATGCAACAAAAATCAGGACATCATAGTTTCACCAGCAACCTCAAAAAACAATGGACATGCTACTTCATTGGAAACACAGGAAAATGATCTAATTCTAAGCTTATCCAGTTACTAGAGGCACATAAAGAGGAAATGAACAAAACTCTCAAAGAAATAAAGGCAAGTACAGCCAAACAAATAGAGGTAGAAGTAGACGCACAATTAGTGGAAAAAAATTGAGGAAACAAGCAAAAAAAAATAGAGGCCATCATGGAAAGATAGGAAACCACATTCAAACAGATAAAGGAAATGTTCTAAGAAATGAAAACAGAATTAGAATCAATGAAGAAAACACAAGAGAAAACACTGGAGTGGAGAGCATAGTTAAAAAAAATCACAAAGACAAAGGTAAACATCAACAATAGAATATTAGAGGTGGAAGAGAGACTCTCAGGCTCTGAAGATATGCTTGCAGAAACTAACATATATCTGAAAGAAAAAGTAATATAAGAAAATTTCCAAACACAAAGCATCCAAGAAATCAAGGACTCCATGAAAAGACAAAATCTAAGAACAATAGGAATAGATGAAAAAGATGATTCCAGGTTCCAAGGTTGAGAAAATACTTTCAAGAAAAACATAGAAGAAATTTTCTCAACTTAAAGAAGATACCCATTAACACTCAAGAGCCCTACAGAAAGCCTTAGACCACACATGAAACTCATAATGTCACACAATAGTCAAAACACTAACTCTAAGTAACAAAGAAAAAAAAATATTAAAAGCAGTAAGAAAAAAAGTCCAAGTAACTTATAAAGGTAGACCTATCAGAATTACATCAGACTTCTCAACAGAAACTATGAGGAGCCTGGGCAGATATCATGCAGATCTTAGGGACCACAGATGACAACCCAGACTACCATACCCAGAAAAGCCTTCAATCATGATAGATGGAGAAAGAAAAAAATTCTTGACAAAACTACACTTAAACAATATCTACACAGCAAACCAGCCCTACAGAACATACTAGAAGAAAAATTCCAATCCAATGAAAACAAATAACTACACCCAAGAAAACACAGGATATAGATAAGTTCACAACAAAGAATAAAAAGAAAACAAGCATTGAAATACAGTAAAACCAATTTCAGAATAAAAGGAATTGACATTCATTGATCACTATCATCTATCAACATCAACAAACTCAATATTCCATTAAAAAGACACAGAATAATAGAATGGTTGCAGAAAAAAGATCCAACATTCTGTGGCATCCAAGAAACACACCTATGCAACAAAGATAAACACTAACACAGAATAAAACACCAGAAAAGTGTTTTTCAAGCAAATGGACCCAGAAGACAAGCTGGGGTAGGTATCTTAATAAAATTGACTTTCAACCAAAAAAGATGAGGAGGGGAACTTAATTCTCATCAAAGGTAAAATCCACCAAAGGGACATCACAATTCTGGACATCTATGCCCCCAAAACAAGAGCACCCACATTGGTAAATGAAACATTAATAAAACGGAAACCACACATAGAGCCCGACACATTAATAGTGTGGTGCAATTAATTAATAGAGACTTCAACACCCCACTCTCAACAGTAAAGAGATCAACAAAACAGTAATTAAAAAAAGAAATAATGACTCTGACAGAGGTCATGAATCAAATGGACTTAACAGACATCTGCAGAACCTTTCACTCAAACACAAAAGTATTTACGTTCTTCTCAGCACCTCATGGAAACTTCTCTAAAATAGGCCATATAGTTGATCACAAAGCAAGACTCAACAGATAAAAGATTGAAATAATATCTTGTGTCCTATATGCCCACCATGGACTAAAACTAGACCTAAACAACAACAGATATAGCAAAAAGCCTACACATACATGGAAACTGAACAACTCGCTACTCATTGATAGCTGGGTCAGGAGAGAAATAAGAAAGAAATCAAAGACTTCCTAGAATTCAATGAAAATGAAGGCTTAAGGTACCCAAATTTATGGGATAACAAGGAATGCATTGTTAAGACTCAAATTTGTAGCACTAAGTGTCTTTAAGAAGAAATTTGAAATTCTCATACAAGCAACTTAAAGGCTTACCTGAAAGCCCTAGAAAAAGGAAGCAGACATACCCAAGAGGAGTAGACAGCTGGAAATAATCAAATTCAGGACTGAAATCAATAAATTAGAAAAAAAATGAAATAATTCAAAGAATCAATGAAACCAAGAGATGGTTCTTTGCGAAAATTCACAAGATAGACAAACCCTTAGCCAATCTAACTAAAAGGTAGAGAGACATCATCCAAATCAACAAAATTTGAAATGAAAAGGGGGACGTAACAACAGACACTGAACAATCATTAAACACAAACAATTATTAGGTCTTACTTCAAAACCTTACACCACAAAATTTGAAAATCTAAATGAAATGGACAGTTTTCTTGAACAATTCCACTGGCCAAAGCTGAATGCAAACCAGATAAATCAATTAAATAGTTCTATATCACCTAAGGAAATAGAAACTGTTATCAAAACACACCCTATCAAAAAAAAAATCCAGGGCCAGTAAGTTTCAGTGAAGAATTCTACCAGACCTTCAAAGAAGAGCTATCACAAATACTCTTCAAACTATTCCACAAAATAGAAACAGAAGGAACATAACCAAATTCATTCCATGAAGCCACAGTCACCTTGATACCTAATCCTCACACAGACCCAACAAAGAGAATTTCAGGCCAAACTCTCTTATGAACATTGATGCAAAAATACTCAATAAAATACTCACAAACCAAATCCAAGAACACATCAAAGATATCATCCACTACAACCAAGTAGGCTTCACTCAGGTATGCAGATGTGGTTCAATATATGGAAATCCATCAATATAAAAATATAAATCTACCATATAAACAAACTGGAAGAAAAAGACCACATGCCAATCTCCTTAGATGCAGAAAACACATTTGAAAAAAAAATCCAACATTCATTTATATTCAAAGTCCTGAAGAGATCAGAGATAAAAGGCACTTACCTAAACATAGTAAAGGCATTATACAACAAGCCTATAGCCTACACCAAACTAAGTGGGGAGAAACTTAAATCACTCCCACCGAAATCAGGGTAAGGCTGCCCACTCTCTCGATACCTCTTCACCATAGTACTTAAAGTCCTTGTTAGAGTAATAAGACAATTAAAGGAGATCAAAGGATTCAGTTTGAAAAGGAAAAAGTCAAAGTATCACTATTTGCAGTATACATGAGTAAACCCAAAAGTTCTACCAGGGAACTCCTAGAGCTGATAAACACCTTCAGCAAAGTGGCAGGATACAAAATCAAAGCAGAAAAAAAAATCAGTAGCCTTCCTGTATAAAAAAGACAAAAGGGCTGAGAAAGACATTAGGGAAACAACATACTTTACAATAGCAACAAAGGACCTAAAGCACCTTGGTGTAACTAACCACGCAAATCAAAGACTTGTGTGAAAAAACTTTCAGTCTCTGATGAAAGAAATAGAAGATATCAGAAGATGGAAAGATCTACCATGCTCATGGCTTTGCAGGATTAACACAGTAAAAATGGCCATATTACCAAAAACAATATACAGATTCATTGCATTCCCCATCTATTTACAAATACAATACTTTACAGACCTTGAAAGAAAAATTCTCAACCTCATACAGAATAACAAGAAAACCAGAATTACTAAAACACTCCCCAGTAACAATAACAGGTATCTCCATCCATGATCTCAAGCTGCACTATAGAGTAACAGTTATAAAAACTGCATAGTACTGGCATTGAAACAGAATGGTGCATCAATGGAATCTAGTAGAAGACCCAGAAATAAACCCACACACCTATGGACACCTGACTTTTTACAAAGATGCTGAAACCATACAATTGAAAAGAGATCGCATCTTCAACAAATGGTGCTGGTCAAACTGGATGTCTACATGTAGAACAATGCAAATAGCTCCCTACTTATTAACCTGAAAAAAAAAAAAAAAACTAACACCCAAGTGGATTAAATACATCAATATAAATATAGAAGCACTCATCAAAAGTCTCCGTCTCTAAAGAAGCTCATGGCCAGATGGTTTCAGAGCAGAATTCTACCAGATATTCAAAGAGCTAAGTCCAATTCTCTTAAACTAGTTCACAAAATGAAAACAGAGGGAACATTTCCAAACTCATTTTATGAAACCACAGTCACCTTCATACCTAAACTACACAAAGACTCCCCCCCCCAAAAAAAAGAATTCAGACCTGTCTCTCTTATGAACAAAAATACTCAATAAAATATTTGTAAACCAAATCCAAGAGCATATAAAAGATATCATCGCCCCATGAACAAGTAGGCTTCATCCCAGGCATGCAGGGATGGTTTAATGTATGGAAAGTTATCAATGTAATCCTCCAAATAAACAAACTGAAGGAGAAAAATCATGTGATCATCTTCTTAAATGGCAAAAAATCATTTGACAAAATCCAACACCCATTAATGTTTAAAGACTTGGAGAGATCAGGGTTAAAAGGAGCATACCTAAACATAGTAAAGACAATATACAACAAGCCTATAGGTAACATCAAACAAAATGGAGAGAAACTTAAAATAATCCCACAAAAATCAGGGACAATGCAAGGCTATACTCACTCTTTATCTCTTCAAAATAGGACTTGAAGTCCTAGCTAGAGCAATAAGACATCCAAAGTGATCAAGGTGATACAAATCGGAAAGCAAGAACTCAAAGTACCACTATTTCCAGATGATATGATAGTATAATTCAGTGACCCCCAAAATTTAACCAGAGAAGACCTTCAGCTGACAAACACCTTTAGCAAAATGGCTAGATAATAAATAAGCTCAAAAAATTATTAGCCCTCTTGTATATGAAAGACAAAAGGGATGAGAAAGAAACTAGAGATGTTACACCCTTCACAATAAACACAAATAACATAAAGTACCTTGGGGTGACTCTAACCAAACAAGTAAAAAAACCTGTATGAAAAAAAAAAAACCTCACATCTCAGAAGAAAGAATTTGAAGAAGATATCAGTAAATGGAAAGATCTCCCATGCTTATGAATTGGTAGGATTAACATAGTAAAAATGGCCATCCTATCAAAAGCAGTCTACAGATTCAATGCAATTCCCATGAAAATATAAACACAATTCTTTACAGACCTTGAAAGAACAATTTTCAACTTCATATGGAAAAACAAAAAACCCAGAATAGTTAAAATATCCCTGTACAATAAAAGATCTTCTGGAGGTATCTCCATCCCTGATTTCAAGCTTTACTACAGAGCAACATTAATAAAAACTTCATGGTATTGGCACAGAAACAGAATGGTGGATCAATGGATTTGAATCAATATCCAAGATATAAACCTACACACCTACAGATACTTTATTTTTGACAAAGAATCCAAAAGCAAATAATGGAAAAAAGACAGGATCTTTGCCAAATGATGTCTAACTGGATGTAGAAAATACAAATAGAGCCATATTTAAAATCCTACACAAAACTAAAGTCCACTTGGATTAAAAACGTCAACATAAAACCAGACACACTAAACCTGTTAGAATAAAAAGTGGGGAAAAGGCTAAGACTCATTGGCACAAGAGACAACTTCCTGAACAGAACACCAACAGCACAGGCTCTAAGATCAACAATCAATAAATGGGACTTCATGAAACTGAAAAGCTTCTGTAAAGCAATGGGACGCTGTCATCAGTACAAAACGACAGCCTACAGACTGGGAAAGCATCTTTCCCAACCCTATAACTGACAGAGGGCTAATATCTAAAATATATAAAGAACCCAAGAAGTTAAAAAGCAACAAATCTTGTAATTCAATTAAAAATTGGGGTTCAGAGCTTAACAGAGATTTTTTTTCTGCAGAGTAATACCGAACAGCAGAGAAACACTCAATGACAGAGAAATGCTCTATATCCTTATCCATCAGGGAAATGCAAATCAAAATGACCCTGAAATTTCACCTTACACCCATCAGAATGCCGAAGATTAAAAACTCAAGTGACAATATTTGCTGGAGAGGATATGGAGAAAGTGGAACCTTACTCCATTACTGGTGGAAATGTAAACTTGTACAACCACTTTGGAAATCAACCTGGTGCTTTCTCAGACCATTAAGAAAAGTGCTTCCTCAAGATCCAGCTATACCACTCCAGGTATATATCCAAAATATGCTCAAGAACAGAAGGAATTTTGCACCACCACATTCATAGCAGCTTTATTAATAATAGCCAGAACCTGGAAACAACCCAGCTGCCCCTCAACTGAGGAATGGAAACAGAAATTGTGGTACCATTACCCAATGAAATACTACTCAGCAATTAACAACAAGGAAATCATGAAATTTGAAGACAAATGGTGTGATCTAGAAGAGAACATCCAGAGTGAGTTATCCCAGAAGCAGAAAGATACAATTGGTATATACTCACTTATAAGTGGATATTTGATATATAATATAGGATAAACATATTAAAATCTGTACACCTAAAGAAGCTAAGCAAGAAGGATGACCCAGGGTAATATGATCATTCCTCACTCAGAATGGCAAATGGGATGTAATGGGAAGAAGGAGAGAAAAGGAATCAGGACAGGAGCCTACCACAAAGTACCTCAAAAATAATCTACCCAGAAGTGTACTAAAGCAGATGGTGAGGCTCATAGCCAATCTTTGGGCAGAGTGCAGGGAATCTTATGAAAGAAGTGGGAGATACAAAGACCTGGAGGGGACAGAAGCTCCACAAGGGAAGCAACAGAGCCAAAAAATCTGGGCACATGGGTCTTTTCTGAGACTGATACTCCAACCAAGGTCAATTCATGGATATAACCTAGAATCCCTGCACAGATGCAGCCCATGGTTGGTCAGTGACCAAGTGGGTCCCCTTGAAATGGGAATAGGGTCTGTCTCTGACATGAACTCAGTGTTTGGCTCTTTGATCACCTCCCCCTGTGGAGGGAGCCTCCTTACTAGGCCACAGAGAACGATAATGCAGCCAGTCCTAATGAGACTTTTTAGGCTAATGTCAGATAGAAGGGGAGGAGAACCTCCCCTATCAGTGGACTTAGAAAGGGGTATGGCAGGAGATGTGGGAGGAACTGTTGGATAAAGAGGGAATGAGGGAGGAGGCTATAGCTGGGATATAAATTTAAAAAATGTAATTAATATAAAAAAATTAAAATAAAGATCATTTTACTGTGTATCAGGTATATTTGCATATCCATTTATTTTTTGCAGATTCTGGTGAAGTCATGATGTCCAGGTTTTTTTTGTTGTTGTTGTTGTTTGTTTGCTTGTCTTTTTTTTTCTTGTTTTCTTACACAAGTCTCAAGGCTAGGTTGTCTCTAGCCTTGACTGTTCCTGGAGCCTGTACTGCAGACTGGGTCCACTTGTCTCTGGAGTATGTAGTAGTCAACAAAAAGATGAGAGAAGTCCTGGGGCTCAAGATTGGGTGCTGGAGATTCAGGTGCATCTAAGGAAGACAAGGCACCCTGCTTAGTTTACTGTCTCTGCTGTCTCACTGTCTGTGACCCAAGTAGTTCAGGCTGCTTTGGAGCAGGCAGATAGATCTCTTAGCCTAGAACTGTTCCAGTGGCTCACAAGCCTCCTTTGGGTGGAGGAAAATGGGGCTTTAGTCCCTTGCCAACTCACCTCTTCTGGATTCACTGTCTCTATTAGCTCACTGTTTGTGACCCTGATAAGTCAGGTAGCTGGGGCACAGGGAGAAAGATCTCTGATCTTAGAGCTGCTACGGTGCTCCACAGGCTTCCTTGAGATGGTGGACAATGAGTTGTGGGTCCTGTGCCTACCTCATATCTGCTATGTTCTCTGTCTGTGCTGGACTCTCTGATTCTGACCCAGGTAAGCAAGGTATCTGGGGAGTAGGTGAAAAGATATTGGAGTCTAGAGCTGCCCCAATGCCCCCACAAACTTCCTTGAGTTGGCGGACAATGGGATTTTGGTCCTCCCCCTGGCTCAGCTCTCCTGGGTTCACTGGCTGTGATGGTCTCCTTGTTTCTGACTCAGGTATGCCACGCAGCTGGAGAGCAGGCATAAATATTTCCAAGCCTTGAACTGCTCCAATGCCCCAAAGGCCTCCTTGTGGAGGAAGCAATGAAACTTGTGTCCTTCACCTAGTTGAGCTCTCCTAGGTTTTCTGCCTGTGCTGGGCTCTGTTTCTGTCACAGGTATGTCAGGTAACTGAGTGGCAGGCAGAAAGATCTCAGAGCCTAGTGCTGCTAGAGTACCCTACAGGCTTCCTGTAGATGGCTAACAATGGGACTTGGGCCCAGTGCTTAGCTCAGATCCCCTGGGTTCTCTGCATGTGCTGGGCTCAATGTTTCTGACCCTGATGAGCCAGGCACTGGGACACAGGCTGAATGGAGTCATGACCCCTCCACACTATGGGAAGTTATCACCCCCACAGGACGGTGAGAGTGGGCTCCTGTGTTTGGAACCTCACCCTCAGTCCAGGAAGGTTTTCCCTCCAAGGATCTTGAGAGTGAGTGCCCAAGTTCGGAGCTGTGAGCCAGCCTACTAGCAAGGTACCTACAGATGGTGGGCTTGGCAGTTGGCCTAGGGCTGTGGCAGTGCCTGGAGGGAGCTCAGAAGTTTTTTCAGGTATTAGCAAGGTGGCTTGAAATGGACCTTCATGTATCCGCACAGATTCTCCTCTTACCTGAAAACACAGACATCGGGGTTTGGGGAGCCACAGGTCACTGTGCTTTCAATGCTGAGCTGCTGTTCAGAAACCCTACCTAGCTGGCACTACCATCTTGGATTCTCTTTTTATTTTAATAAATTTTTTAATTTTTCCATTAATTACATTTTATTCCCTTTGCATCCCAGCTGTATCATTCTCTCTCATTCTCTCCCAAATCCCATAATCCCTCACTCATTTTTTGCCATACCCCTCTCCAGTCCACCAATAAGGGAGGTACACCTCCCCTGCTATGTGACCCTAGCTTATCAGGTCTCTACAGTACTTGCTGCAATGTCCTCCTCTATGTCCTGGCAAGGCTGCTCCTCCCTCAGGGGGATGGCCAAAGAGCCAGCCACTGAGTTCATGTAAGAGACAGTTGTTCTTCCCTTTACTAGGGAAACCACTTGGATACTGAGCGGCAATGGGCTACATCTGAACAGGGGTTCTAGGATATATCCATGAATGTACCTTGGTTGGAATATCAGTCTCAAAAAATACCCCTGAGCCCAGATATTTTGGTTCTGTTGCTCTCCTTGTGGAGCTGCTGTACTCTCCTTGTCTTACTAACTAACTCTTCATTCATATGATTCCCTGCACTCTGCCCAGAATTTGGTTATGAGTCTCAGCATCTGCTTTGATACACTGCTAGGTCTTTCAGAGGCCCTATGTGGTAGGCTCATGTCCTGTTTCTTGTTTTCTCCTTCTACCAATGTCCTTCCCCTTTGTCTTTCTAAGTGAGGATTGATCCTCTTATCCTGGGTCCTCCTTCTTGTTTAGCTTCTTTAGTTGTACAGATTTTATTCTGTTTATGCTATCTTGTAGGTCTATTATCCACTTATAAGTGAGTATTATACCATGGGTGTCTTTCTGCTTCTGGGGTACCTCAGTTAAGATGGTCTTTTCTAGATCACACCATTTGCCTGCAAATTTCAAGATTTCCTTGTTGTTAATTGCTGAGTAGTATTTCATTGGGTAAAGGTACTACAATTTCTGTATCCATTCTTCAGTTGAGGGACAGCTGGGTTGTTTCCAGGTTCTGACTATTACGAATAAAGCTGCTACAAACATGGTTGAACAAATGTCCTTTTTGTGTACTTGAGCATATTTTGGTTATATGCCTAGAAGTGATATAGCTGGATTTCGAAGACATGCTATTACTAATTGCCTGGGAAAGTGCCAGACTGACAACTTCCTGAACAGAACACCAACAGCACAGGCTCTAAGATCAACAGTCAATAAATGGGACTTCATGAAACTGAAAGCAAAAGACACTGTCATCAGAACAAATCGACAACCTACAGACTGGGAATGGATCTTCACCTATCCCATATATGACAGAGGGCTAATATTCGGAATAAATGAGGAACTAAAGAAGTTAACAACAAATGAAGGAATCAAATTTTAAAAATGGGGTGCAGAGCTAAACAGAGAATTCTTTGTAGAGGAATATATAATGGCAGAGAAGCACTTAATGAAATGCTAAATGTCCTTAGCCATCAGGAAGAATGTAAATCAAAACAACTCTGAGATTTCACTTTACACCTATCAGAATGGCGAAGATTAAAAGCTCAAGTGACAACACATGATGGAGAGGTTGTGGAGAAAGGGGAACACTCCTCCATTGATGGTGGGAATGTGAACTTCTACAACCATGTTGGATTAACACAAGTAGAAATTTTACTACAACCAACCAGAATTAACAGCTACAATTTATGTTGTAGTGAAAAAAATTCCCCCTCTATTTCAACCTTATAGAAGTCACTTGGAAATGACTAATCTGTCACTAATTCCTGATTTCTTCTGCATTTTATTACTCTTTGCTTAAGCTTAATAAAGTGCCTTTTTTATTTTTAAATAGAATGTTTTCCAACTCAAGAATGTTTGTTTATAAATGTAAATTAGTATATAAACCCATTTAAAAACTTCAATCATTGTCAAGAGCAATAGAGCGATATATAAATTAGAGAAAATAAAATATGTGTGGCAGGCTTTAAGAAAAACAGAATATGTGAAAATATTCATTTATTACAAAAAAGTAACATCATTTCACAACGATGGTAGTATTTCATGAACTATAAAATTAAATATGTTTATACTTTTCTACTACAGATAGTATATGATTTCAAGTCATAACACTAGAATACAAGTGTGGGCAAATACTAAGTACGTTTTTTTTCATTAAACTGAAATTCAATGGATCAATATCTTTGCAACATGTGATTTACAATGTCTTCCAGGGAAAGCCAGAAATCAAACAGTGGTGCAATGTTGTAATATAGAGGCTGCTGTAAAAATCTGAGTAAAAGATTGCAGTCCTAGACATCTTCCATAAACAAGTATGCTGGCTCCTCAAGCTACAGTTAAAAGGTCACTCAACCAATCAACAATAACACCTGACCCCCAAGTCTTCAGTTTTGACACTCAGTAATATTTTCCATCACATGACTAATGTCAACAGTTGGATAGCAATCTGATTCAGTAGCCTCTATTCTCTTTCTTTCTTTCTTTCTTTCTTTCTTTCTTTCTTTCTTTCTTTCTTTCTTTCTTTCTTTCTTTCATTTTTTCTTTCTTCTTTTCACTTTACATCTTGGTTGTAGCCCCATCCCTCCTTCACTCCCAGTCCTATCCTCCATCTTTCCCCCTTACCTCATCACCTAATGGTGGCCTCTTTGACCTCCCCAACACCCAAGGGAGGAGCAGCCCTGCTAGGCCACAGAGGAGGACTTTGCAGCCAGTCTGAAGATACCTGAGAAAACAGGGTCAGATGAAAGGAGAGGAGTTCCTCTTCAAACAGTGGACTTGGTAAGGGGCAGGGAGGAGATGAGGGAGGGAGGGTGGGATTGGGAAGAAACGAAGGAGCAGGATACAGCTGGGATACAAAGTTAATAAAAGGTAATTAATGATAGAAATTAAAAAGAAAGAAAGAAAGAAAAAGGAAGCTCCCTTTCTCATCCACCCCAGCTCATCAAGTTGCCTCAGGACTGAGCAAATCTTCTTCCCTTGTGGCCTGGCAAGGCACTCCTAATGTTTGAAATTGCACCCCTTTAAATTGCATACCTATTCACCTCATTCCATGTAATGTTCAATGGTCATTACAATTTTTGTCCTTTCAAGTATGTTTCATTATACCAAAAATGACTCCAATTTCTCATTTCAAGTTGACTTCATGTCATCAGCAATCATTATTATGTATATATGGAGTTTTGTATGTTTGTATATAAAAATAAAATAATCAAGAAGTAATTGATGCATGAGTCTTGTATTACTTTAAAGATTAATGCATATTGTACTACAGTTTAGAACATTATTGTTAGTATTTAGGAACCTGCTTCAGGATTGCCTAGCAACCTATGATGTCATCATGTGTCGCCAGGTGGCCACACCTGGCAGGCATGGTTACCCTCCTCCTTAAAGGGACAAGCCTGTGGTCCCTCTTTTGGTCTCTTCTCTCTTGCCTCTTTCTCCTCTTGCTCCCTCTTGCCCTCTATTGCTCTTTTGGCTCTCTCCACTTTTCTCTGTCGGGGTGCCCCCTCTCTCTTTCCCCTCATCATGTCCTGCTCTCCCTTCTCTCTCTCTTTTCATCTCCATCTAATAAACCTCTTTTGTATAAAATCTATTGTGAGCTTAATTGCTATTACTTAATTTGTCCCCAACAATTATTCCTATTGTTGTTCTGTTATATAGGATTCACTACCCTTTTATTGGGCATTAAAAATATAGATAACATAAATTTTAAATTGTTATCATTTTTGAGTGTAAAATTCGGTGATATTTCAACTAATCACAATGCTGTACAATCACTAAATTATTCTAATTTATTTTTACCTACAGCGACACAGTATGATACACATATTTATCTACAGTGCTATATTCATATAAACATTAAAATTGATTACTAGCATAGAACTTCTAAAACATTAATATTTTCTGAAAGATAGATATCCTGGAAGCAACCGGTTTTTCAACTTTATTTTTTTCTCTGACCCTTGTTTCTGACCAAAAACTTTTAAATCCTTTTGGAACTTCCTGCCTGACCAGGAGGACTCTTTTGTTCTAAAGAAAAGTTACCAGTTGGAAGCTGTGGTCACCAGAAAGACAAAGGCACAATCAGAAATTTGAATGTTTTAATCATACTTCCTTTTACCATTCTTCTGGGGAAGGAAGAAGAGCTGGGAAGCAAGAGCATAATTGCTATTCCTGCTTGTGTGATGAGGCTTCTTATAAAAATTCCTGAGGTAAGATTTTCCTAAAATTTTTAAGACGAGTAATGTTACCTAGGTGACAAACTTTAATGGGACTATAGCTTTGCCTTAAACCCATTCCACACTTACTCGTAATTATCTCTGTGGTAATTATTCTGTATTCTTAGTTATATTTACAATAAGCCTGACAGCCTTTCTCTTTCCTTAAGTTCTATGAGACAATATTGCAAGTGACGTATCTTGAGGAGAATATTATAGAACATTGAACATTGATTTAGAGCTGGTTAGGTATATGTACTTGTCTGAATTCAGAAGTTGTCTTGTGGAACATAGCCCTTAAATTGAAAACTTGCATCATATTCAGCTAGAAATGTTAGCAGTGAATAAACACTAATTAGTAATGGCAGCTTTTGTTAGTGAATCGGCTGATGTGGGGAAAGCCAATATACACCTAATAACATAAATATTCTAGAAGAACTGAGCTACCTTAGAGTACGTAGAATAAAACAGTAAAATTCATGGTTTTACTAGTCATCACACCAAGAGAAAGTTCATTATGAAGACATTCTTTTGTTCTTCCCTTACCCCCAGATACTAGTATCTATTGTTTTCTGTTTCTATGAACTGTACAATCCAATATACTTTAAAAAGTGTCATATAGTAAGTGATGATTTGTGTGCAGTTTCTCATATTTATCAAAAATATTTCAAGGATCCTGAGGGCTGCAGCTTATTATATTGTATTATTAAATTGTTATTTATATATACATTGATTAATCCATTTATTGACTGAAGGTATTTTCTGATCATTTTCCTATTTATTATTGCAAACAGATTTTTTCTGCATTTTTAACTTTTTTATTATTATTATCATTTATTACAATTTATTCAGTTTGTATCCCAGCTGTAGCCACCTCCCTCATTTCCTCCCAATCCCACCCACACAGCCTCTTATCTCCCTATTCCCCTCCCCTAGTCCACTGATAGGGGAGGTCCTCCTCCCCTTCTATTTGACCCTAGCCTATAATATCTCATCAGGACTGGTTGCATTGTTTTCCTTTATGGTCTGGCAAGGCTGCAACCCCCAGGGAATGGTGGGTGCTGAGAGAGTCTGATACTGAAATCATGCCAGGGAAAGCCCCTATTCTCGTTACTAGGGATCCCAATTAGAGACTGAGTCTATGGGCTACATCTGAGCGGGGGGGTCTAGGACCTCTCTATGCATTGTCCGTGCTTGGGCTATCATGTTCTTCAGGGCCCTCAGGACTGGTTTCCTTTGGAACTCGTGTCTTCTCCAGGTCTTCTATCTCAGCCTTCTATCATAAAATACTCTGCTTAAAGTTAGGCTATGATACCTTGATCAGTAAGAGTCTCTCAGAGGTTGTCAGTGGTAGGCTGCTGTCCTGCTCAATGTCTTTTCCTGATTCCTATGTCTATCATGTTTATCTTTCTGAATAGGAATTGAACATCTTCCGTAGGCTCTTCCTTGTTGTCAAGCTTCTTTAGCAGCTTAGATTATAGTAGGTTTATCCTATATTATACATCTAATAACCACTTATGAGTGAGTACATATCATGTGTGTCTTTCTGTTTCTGGATTACCTCACTCAAGATCATCTTTTCTACTTCCCACCATTTATCTGCACATATCATTTCCCTGTTTTTAATTGCTGAGTAGTATTCCATTGTGTAAACATACCGTAATTTCTGTATCCATTCCTCCTCTGAGGGAATATCTAGGTTTTTTCTAGAATCTTGTTATTACGAATAGAGCTGTAATGGTGGAGCAAATCGTGTTTTGGATATATTACTAGGATTGGTATAGCTTGATCTTGAGTTAACACTAGTCTTAACTTTCTGAGAAATAGCCAGATATATTTCTAAAGTGGTTGTAAAAGTTTTCATTTCCCCCAGCAAAGAAGGATGGTTCCCCATTCTCCGTGTCCTTTCCAGCATGTATTTAGTTTTTTATCTTAGCCATTCTGATGGGTGTAAGGTGAAATCTCAGGGTCATTTTGATTTGCATCTCCCTGATGACTAAGGACACTGGGCATTTCTTTAAGTGTTTCCCTGCCATTTAAATTTCCTCTATTGAGAATTCTCTATTTAGCTCTGTATTCTATTTTTTTTTTAAATTGGAATACTTGGTTTATTGGTGTTTAACTTCTTTAGTTCTTCATATATACTGGATATAAGTCCTCGGTCAGATATAGGGTTGGTGAAGATCTTTTTCCAGGCTGTAAGATGTCATTTTGTTCTGATGACAGTGTCCTCTGTTTTACAGAAGCTTTTCATTTTCATGAAGTCTCATTTATTTATTGTTGATCTTAGAGCCTGTGCTGTTGGTGTTCTGTTGAGGATGTTGTCTCTTATACCAAGGCGTTCAAGGCTCTTCCCCACTTTTTCTTCTAACCAATTTAGTGTGTTTGGTTTTATGTTGAGATGTTTGATCAACTTGGTGATAAAAATGGATCTATTTGCATTTTTCTACATGTAGATATACAGTTAGACCATCACTATTTGTTGAAAATGCAATATTTTT
The DNA here is from genome assembly GCA_010120015.1 of Rhombomys opimus. NCBI lineage: Eukaryota > Metazoa > Chordata > Mammalia > Rodentia > Muridae > Rhombomys > Rhombomys opimus. Next base: position 194,703 of record REGO01000558.1, on the reverse strand, counting down.
TTTCCTGTTAAATTGTTCTGGCTTCTTTGTCAAACTCAGGTTATCCATAGGTGGGCAGGTTTATTTCTGGGGCTTCTAATCAATTCTATTGCTACACCATTCTGTTTCTATGTCAGTACCATGTAGTTTTTATTAATGTTGCCCTATAGTTCAGTTTGTGGTCAGGGATGGAAATACCTCTAGAAGATCTTTCATTGTATACAAATGTTTTTAGCAATTCTGGATTTGTTTTTTTTTTTTTGTTTGTTTCTCCATATGAAATTGAGAATTGTTCTTTCAAGTTCTGTAAGAGTTGTGTTGGTATTTTGATGGGAATTACATTGAATCTGTAGATTACTTTTGATATGATGGCCATTTTTACTGTGTTATTCCTACTGAACTATGAGCATGGGGGATCTTTCCATATTCTTATATCTTCTTCAAAGTCTTTCTTCAAAGACTTGAAGTTATTTCCATACAGGTCCTTCACTTGCTTGCTTAGAGTCACACCAAAGAACTTAATGTTATTTGTGGCTATTGTAAAGTCTGTTGTTTCCCTAATTACTTTCTCAGCCCCTTTGTCTTTTGTATACAGAAGGGCTGCTGATTTTTTTTTTTTGTTAATTTCATATCCAGCCACATTGCCACAAGTGTTTATCAGCTAAAGGAGGTTTCTGTTATAATTTTTGGGGTCACTCATGTTTACCATCATATCTTCTGCAAAAAGTGATACTTTGACATCTTCCTTTCCAATTTGTATTGCCTTGATCTCCTCTATTTGTCTTATTGCTCTAGTTAAGATTTCAAGCACTATGTTGAAGAGATATGGAGAAAGTAGACAGCCTTGCCTTGCCCCTGATTTCAGTACAATTGATTTAACTTTCCATTGAGTTTGATATTGGCTATAGACTTCCGGTATATCGCCCTTACTATGTTTGGGTATGTGTCTTCTTATCACTTATCTCTCCAAAACTTTAAACATGAATGGGTGTTGGATTTTGTCAAATGCTTTTTCAGCATCTAAGGAGATGATCATGGTTTAATTTTTTTTCATTCTGTTTATTTATGTCGTGGATTATATTCATGGATTTATGTATTTTGAACATCTCCTGTATACGTGGGATGAAGCCTACTCGGCCGTGGTGGATGATATCTTTTATGTGTTCTTGGACTTATTTTGCAAATATTTTTATTGAATATTTTTGTGTCATTGTTCATAAGAGAGATAGGTCTGAAATTCTCCTTTTTTGTTCGTTCTTTGTGTGGTTTAGGTGTCAAGATTACTATAGCATAATAGAATAAGTTTGGTGATATTCCTTCTGAGTCTATTTTGTGGAATAGTTTAAAGAGTATTGGCATCAGCTCTTCTTTGAAGATGTGGCAGAATTCTGCACTGAAAACGTCAGACAGCATGTATTTTGGCAAGGACACTTTCGATGACTGCTTCTATTTCCTTGGGGGATATAGGATAGTTTAATCTACTTATGTGATGTTGGTTTACCTTTCATGAATAGAATCTATCAAGAAAATTGTCCATTTTATTTAGGTTTTCAAATTTTTGGCCATATAGGATTTTGAAGTAAGACATAATGATTTTATTAACTTCCTCAGTTTCTGTTGTCATGTCCTCCTTTTCATTTCTGGTTTTGTTGATTTGGACTGCATCCCTCTGCCTTTTAGTTTGCTTTTTAGTCATTTTGGCTCAGGCTTTGTCTGTCTTTTTGATTCTTTTACAGAACCAGCTCTTGATTTCATTGATTCATTGAATTGTATCATTTGTATCAATTTCAGCCCTGTATTCGATTAATTCCAGACATCTATTCCTCTTGGGTGTATCTGCTTCTTTTGTTCCTAATGAACTCAGGTGTGCAATCAAGTTGCTTATATGAGATGCCTCAAACTTTTTCTGAAAGTATTTAATGATATGAACTTTCCTCTTAGCACTGCTTTCATTGTGTCCCATAAGTCTGGGTAAATTGTGTCTTTGTTTTCATTGAGGTTTAGGAAATCTCTAATTTGTTTTTTTTTTTTCCTTTTCTTTTTTTTTTTTTTAATCTTCCCTGCTCCAGCTGTCATTGAGGAGAGAGTTGTTTAGGTTCCAAGCATATGAAGGTTTTTTTTTGTTTTTGTTTTGTTTATTTTTTTATTACTAGTTGGATTTTATTAACTCTGTATCCCAGCTGTATCCCGCTCCCTCAATCCCTCCCAAACCCTCCCTCCCTCCCTCATCTCCTTCCTACCCCTTTCCAAGTCCACTGATTGGGGAGGACCTCCTCCCCTTTCATCTGACCCTGTTTTATCAGGTATCTTCAGGACTGGCTGCAAAGTCCTTCTCTGTGGCCTAGAAGGACTGCTCCTCCCTTGGGGATAGGGAGGTCAAAGAGCCTGCCATTGAGTTCCTGTCAGAAATAGTCCCTGTTCCCCTTACTATGGGAAATCAATTGGTTACTGAGCTACCACGGGCTTCATCCGAGCAGAGGTTCTAGGCTATATCCATACATGGTCCTTGGTGGAGTGTCAGTCTCAAAAAAGACCCCTGTGCCCATATATATTTGGTCCTTGTGGAACTCCTATTCTTTCCATGTCATACAAACTCCCTCTTCTCTTATATGACTCCCTGTACTCTGCCGAAGGTTTGGTTAAGAGTCTTAGTATATGCTTTGATACACTGCTAGGTAGAGTCTTTCAGGGGTGCTGTGTGGTAGGCTCCTGTCCTGCTGTTTTCGCCTACATCCAATGCACCTCCCATTTGTCTTTCTAAGTGTGGATTGATCATTTTATCCTGGGTCCTCTTTCTTCTTTATCTTCTTTAGGTGTATAGAATTCATTATGTTTATCATAACTTATAGGACTATATGAGGGAGTATATACCATATGTATCTTTCTACTTCTTGGTTACCACTCTCAGCATGATCTTTTCTAGATCCCACCATTTGCCTGCAAATTTCATGATTTCCTCATTTTTAATTGTTGAGTAGTATTCCATTGTGTAAAAATACCTGAATTTCTGCATCCATTCCTCTGTTGATGGACAACTGGGTTTTTCCAGGATTGGGCTATTACAAATAAAACTGCTACAAACATGGTGGAGCAAATGTCCTTGTTGTGTAATTGAGCAAATTTTGGGTATATGCCTAGGAGTGGTATACCTGGGTCTTGAGGAAGCACTATACCTAATTGTTTGAGAAAGTGCCATATTGACTTCCAAACTGGTTGTACCAGTTTACATTCCCACTAGCAATGGAGGAGGGTTCCCCTTTCTCCAAAACCTCTTCAGCATGTGTTGTCACTTGAGTTATTCATCTTAGCCATTCTGATGGGTATAAGGTGAAATCTCAGGGTCATTTTGATTTGCATCTCCCTGATGGCTAAGGATATTGAGCATCTCTTTAAGCGTTTCTCTGCCATTCTATATTCCTCTAGAGAGAATTCTCTATTTAGCTCCATACCCCTCTTTTTAATTGACTCGTTTAATTTATTGCTTTTTAACTTCTTTAGTTCTTTATATATTCTGGATATCAGCCCTCTGTCAGATACAGGGTTGGTGAATATCCTTTCCCAATCTATAGGCTGTCGTTTGGTTCTGACAACAGTGTCTTTTGCTTTATAGAAGCTTTTGCGTTCCTTGAGGTACCATTTATTGATTGTGGCTCTTAGAGCCTGTGCTGTTGGTGTTCTGTTCAGGAAGTAGTCTTCTGAGCCAATGAGTTGTAGGCTCTTCCCTACTTTTTCTTCTAAAAGATTTAGAATATCTGGTTTTCTGCTGATGTCTTTGATCCACTTGGACTT
>REGO01000558.1:175113-190298 GCA_010120015.1 Rhombomys opimus | reverse complement strand
TGGCTATTGTGAAGGTGTTGTTTTTCTGATTTCTTTCTCAGCATTTTGTCTTTGGTATGCAGTAGGCTTCTGATTTTTTGAGTTGATTTTGAATCCAGCCTATTTGCTGAAGGTATTTATTAGCTGTAGGAGTTCTCTGGTTGAATTTTTGGGGTTGCTCATGTATACTATCATATTATGTACAAACAGTGACAATTTGACCTCTTCCTTTCCAAACCTTTGTATCCCCTTGATCTCCTTTAGTCTTATTATTGCCTTTGCTAGGAATTCAAGTACTATGTTGAAGAGATATGGAGAGAGGGGGCATCCTTGTCTTATCCCTGATTTCAGTGGGATTGATTTAAGTTTCTCTCCATTGAGTTTGATGTTGGCTAACGGCTTGCTGTATATTGTGTTTAATATTTTTAGGTATGTGCCTTATATCCCTGATCTCTCCAAGCCTTTTCTTTTTTTAAGATTTATTTACTTTTTATGTATATACCTGTCAGAAGATGGAATCAGTTCACATTATAGATGGTTGTGAGCCACCATGTTGTTGCTGCGAATTGAACTCATGACCTTTGGAAGAGCAGACAGTGCTCTTCACCACTGAACTATCTCTCCAGTCCCCTCTCCAAGACTTTTAATATGAATAGGTGTTCTACTTTGTCAAATGCTTTTTCAGCATCTAAGGAGATGATCATGTTGTTTTTCTCCTTCAGTTTGTTTTTGTGGTGGATTACATTGACAGATATCCATATGTTGAACCAACCTTGCATGCCTGGGATGAAGCCTACTTGATCATGGTGGATGATATCTTTTATGTGTTCTTGGATTAGGTTTGAAAGGATTTTATGGTGTATTTTTGCATCAATGTTCATAATAGAGATAGGTCTGAATTTCTCTTTTTTTGTTGGGTCTTTGTGTGGTTTAGGTATCAAGGTGACTGTTGTTTCATAGAATAAGTTTGGTAAAGTTCCTTCTGTTTCTATTTTGTGGAATAGTTTGGAGAGAATTGGAATTAGCACTTCTTTGAAGGTCTAGTAGAATTCTTCACTGAATCCATCTGGCCCAGGGCTTTTTTTGGAAGGGAGACTGTTGATGACTGGTTCTACTTCCTTGGGGGATATAGGACTATTACATCTATCTACCTGACCTTGACTTAATTTTGGTAGATGCACTCTATCTAGAAACTTGCCCATTTCTTTTAGATTTTCAAATTTTGTGGCATATAGGCTTTTGTAGTATGACATAAGGATTGTTTGAATATTATCCTCATTGTCTGTTGCTATGTCCCCTTTTTAATTTCTGGTTTTGCTGATTTGGATAGTTTCTCTCTGCCATTTAGTTAGTTTGGCTAAAGGTTTGTCAATCTTGTTGATTTTCTCAAAAACCAGCTCTTGGTTGCATTGATTCTTTGAATAGTTTTATTTGTTTTTAATTGATTGATTTCTGCCCTGAATTTGAAAGTTTCTAGCCGTCTATTCCTTTTGGGTGTACTTGCTTCTTTTTTTTTCCTTAGGGCTTTCAATTGGGCTATTAAATTTCTTTCATGAGATGTCACAAATTTCTTCTTAGAAGCACTTAGTGATATGAATTTTCCTCTTAGCACTGCTTTCATTGTGTCCCATAAATCAGGGTATGTTGTACCTTCATTTTCATTGAATTCTAGGAAGTCTTTAATTTCTTTCCTTAATTTCTTCCTTAACCCAGCTGTCATTGAGCAGCAACTTGTTCAGTTTCCATGTGCTTGTAGGCTTTTTTCTAATTCCATTTTTGTTGAGATGAAGCTTTAGTTCATGGTGGTCAGATGGAATACAGGGGATTATTTCAATCCTCTTTTATCTATTGAGGCTTGTTTGTGACCAACTATATTGTTTATTTTGGAGAACGTTCTATAAGGTGCTGAAAAGAAGGTATACTCTTTTGAGTTTGTATGGAAAGTTCTGTAGACATCTATTAGGTCCATTTGATTTAGGACCCCTATAAGTGCCTTTTTTTCTTTACTATTCTTCTGTCTAAATGATCTGTCCCTTGGTGAATGTGGGGTGTTGAAGTCTCCCACTATTAAGGTGTTGATATCGATGAGTGATTTGAGTTTTAATAATGTTTCCTTTATAAATGTAGGTGCTCTCGTATTTGGGGCATAGATGTTCAGAATTGTGATGTCCTCCTGCTGGATTTTTCCATTGATGAGAATGTAGTACCCCTCTGCATCTTTTTTGATTAATTTTGATTGAAAGTCTATTTTATTATATATTAGTATAGCTACCCCAACTTGTTTTCTGCGTCCGTTTGCTTGAAAGACATTTTTCCTTCCCTTTACTCAGAGGTAGTGTTTGACTTTGTTGCAGAGGTGAGTTTCTTGGATGCAGCAGAATGTTGGACACTGTTTCTGTACCCACTCTGTTAGTCTGTGTCTTTTTATTGGAGAGTTGAGTCCATTGATATTGATAGAAAATAGTGACCAAAGAAAGTTAGTTCCTTTTATATTAGAGTTGGTGGTCTTACTGTGTTCCATTGCTTGTTTTCTTGTATTTTTGGGGGGGATATTATCTGTATGCTGTGTTTCCTTGGGTGATGTTGTTTTCATTAGATTAGAGTTTTTCTTCTAGTATCTTCTGTAAGGCTGGTTTGCTGTGTAGATATTGCATAAATTTAGTTTTGTCATGGATTGTTTTCTTTTCTCCATCTATGTTGATTGAAAGCTTTGCAGGGTATAGTAATCTGGGTTGACATTTGTGATCTCTTAGAGTCTCCATGCTACTTGCCCAGGCCCTTCTGGCTTTCATAGTTTCTGATGAGAAGTCCGTTGTGGTTCTTATAGGTCTATCTTTATATGTTACTTGGCCTTTTTCTCTTGCTGCTTTTAATATGTTTTTTTTGTCCTGTAGATTTAGTGTTTTGACTATGATGTGATTTAATGTGTTTCTTTTCTGGTCTACTCTATTTGGTATTCTGTAGGCCTCTTGCATATTTATGGACATCTGTTTCTTTAACTTGGGAAAATTTTCTTGTATGATTTTCTTGAAGATATTTTCTGGACCTTGGAGCATGGCGTCTTCTTTTTCATCACTTCCTATTATTCTTAGGTTTCGTCTTTTCATGGTGTCCTTGATTTATCGCATATTTTGTGTTTGCGACTTTTCTGATTTTACTTTTTCTTTAAGGGAAGTATCAATTTCTGCGAGTGTGTCTTCAGCTCAAAAGATTCTCTGTTCTATTTCTTGTATTCTGTTGGTGATGTTTACCTTTTGTGGTTCCAGATCTTTTCTCTAAGTTCGTCAGCTCCAGAGTTTTCTCTGTTTGTGTTTTCTTTATCGAGTCTAATTCTGTTTTCATGCCTTGCACCATTTCCTTCATCTCTTTGAATGTGGATTCTTGTCTATGATGGTCTCCATTTTTTGTTGTTGTTGTTGTTGTTCATTTCCTTTCTATATGCCACTAATTGTATCTCTACTTGTGCCTCTATTTGTTTGGTCATATGTGCCTGTGTATCTTTAAGAATTTTGTCCATTTCCTCTTTCTTTGACTCCAATTGACTGGCCAAATCTTTGTTAGATTTGTTCATTTCATCTTTAACTGTCTGAATTTGCATGGCTATTGCTCTGAGAGAATTACTTGTTTCCTCTTTATGAGCCTCAAATAATTTGGAAGGCATAGATTTAGATTTAAAGTCATTTTCCTGTTCTTCTGATGAATTGGAGTATCCATCAATTTGGGGGGGGGTGCTGGTCAAGTCATGATGTTCTGATTTATGTTGTATGTGTTCTTTCGCCTACACCTGGCCATTGGTTTATCTGAAACCTTCCCTGTTTGTTTCTGGATTCTGCAGTTCAGTCTGATACTGTTTCTCTCTGGTGTTGAAGAGTTCTTCAGGAAGATGATAGAGGTCCCATGGCCTCAGCGTGTGCTTTGTGCACTATCTGTACCTGTGGGAGGAAAGTACGCGGGTGCTGAAGGGCAAATGGAGGCTCACGTGCATGAGTGCATGTGCACTTGTGTATGTGTGTGTGCGTGCGTGTGTGTGTGTGTGTGTGTGTGTGTGTGTGTGTGTAAGTGTGTCTAGAGGGACAGAGTAATAGAGAACGTTGAACCCTTGAGTGTGTGGGAAGAGCTCTGCCTTGCAGGCTTCTAGGTGGTTATTTGTGCATGCACTGTATCTTTAGCAGGCACTGGTGATGGTCGCCGCCCAATTTCCGGCGTTATGTGCCTTAACTCCTCATTTGGGCCCACAGAGCAGGGGTTTCAGTGTCCCAAGTGACTCTCTGTTTCCCACAGTGGGTATGTGGGTGAGAGGCGTCCGATGTCTGGCTTCTATTTTAGAAGGACCCTGGGTCTGGGGCTCTGCAGACACTCAAGTGCGCACTCACTCTTAAGCAGGTTGCATAGGTAGGGATCGGGGTATCTGGGCTCTCTCCTCTCAGGTTTTGTCTTGCTTGGTCTTATGCAAGAGGACTAACATGCTCTGCCAGCTCAGTGATGCTACAGCCACCAGGTTAGGAAGTCCAACTACAGCTTGAGACTGGGATTCCAGTTCAGATGCCTTTGGGAAGTCCTAGGTGCCCTCCACTGCACTCTCCAGGAGTGGGAGGCTCAGTGCCTTGTGTGCCAAGCTTGTATGGTGGGTTTGCTGGGCTTTGGTGGGTATATAGCAAATTATCTGTCTCTGAGGATTTGAGCTGGCTGTTCAGTCAGTGGCTGGGCGACCCTACAGAGCCAATATTGTGGCTAGCAAACCTGGGACCCTGGGAAGATGGTGCTTCTGTTCAGGACCCGCTGAGCAGGGGCTTCAATGTCCCAAGTAATCCTGTTTCCCACAGTGGTTATGTGGGAGAGAGGGGTTCGAATGCCTGGCTTCTATTTTAGAAGGACCCTGGATCTTTGGTTATGTAGACACTCAATATTGCTCTCAAGCAGGTCACATCAGCAGGGATCAGGGTATCTGGGCTCTCTGCTCTCTGGTTGGCCCTGCTTGGTCTGCAGGAGGACTGATGTGCTCTGCCAGCTCAGTGCTACTACAGCCACCAGGTTAGGAAGTCCAGCTGCAGCTGTAGGCTGGGATGTCAGTCCAGATGCCTTCTGGGAAGTCCTGGGACCCCTCTACTGTGTTCTCCAAGCCTGAGTGGCCCAGTGCCTGGTATGCCTAGCTTGTATGTCAGGTCTATTGGGCTTCTGTGGGTGTATAGCATATTATCCTTCACTGCAGGTTTGGACGAGCTGTTCAGTCAGTGGCTGAGAGACCCTGTGGAGCCAGTATGGTGGCTAGCAGACCTGGGACCCTGGGAGGATGGGTCTGGGACCCCAAGACTGGTACATCTGGTAGTTGCCTCTGAGCGGCTAGGGCCTCTGTCTTAGCAGTTGTAGACCCCAGGCCATGAGCTCTGAGCTAAGAATCTCGGTGACCTGGCTGTGCTGAGGAGGAGGGAGGTCCGAGAAAGGAGAAAGCCGGATATCAAAGGATCGTTTCTCTTCTTCCCCAAACAAGTCCACGGGTGACCCAAGACCAAAGTTCTCACCTCATGCCATGTTCCCTGTCATTTAGAAAGCCTCTCCATCGTTTTCCTGTCTTCAAAAGTCCTTCCACTCACCCACTCAGGCGTTCAGATCTTCCACAACTCAGAAACTGTATGTGCTAGTCGCCATCTTGGCTCTGCCCCCTAATTTTGTTTTTTTTAAGTTTAGTTTTATATCATGGTTGTCTGATAGGATACAAAAGATAATTTCAATCTTTTTGTATCCATTGAGGCTTCCTTTGTGTAAAACTATATGGTCAATTTTGGGGAAGGTTCCTTGGTGTGCTGAAAAGAAGGTATACTTTTTGAGTTTGGTTGCAAGGTTCTGAAGACATCTATTAAGTCCATTTGATTTAAGAACTTTTTAAGTGTCAATATTTCCCTATTAATTTCTATCTAGGTGTTCTTTCCCTTGGTGTGTGTGAAGTGTTGAAGTCTCCCACTATCAATGTGTTGGTGATTTGATCTTTAATAATGTTTCATTTATGAATGCGGTGCTTTTTTATTTAAAGCATAGTCATTCAGGATTTTGATGTCTTCCTCATGGAATTTTCCTTTGATGAGAATGAAGTGCCCCTCCTCATCTATTTTGATTAATTTTGGTTGAAACTCTATTTTATTAGGTATTAGGATAGCTACTTCAGCTGGTTTTCTGGGTCTGTTTTTTTGAAAAACCTTTTTTTTCCAGCCCTTTACTCTGAGTTGGTATCTGGCACTGTTGCAAAGTTATGTTTCCTGGATGCAGCAGAATGTTGGATACTGTTTCAGCAACTATTCTCTTAGACTGTGTCTTTTTATTGGAGTGCTGAGTCTGTTGATGTTGATAGATAATAGTGACCAATGAATGTTAGTTCCCTTTAATGTAGAGTTGGTGGTGATAGTGTGTTTGTGTGCTTGTTTTCTTTTGATTTTTTTTTTTTATTGTGAGTGTATTATGTCCTGTGTTTTCTTGGGTGTGGTTGATTTTGTTACATTGCAGTTTTTCTTCTAGTATCTTTTGTAGGGCTGGATTGCAGTGTAAGTATTGTTTAAGTTCAGATATGTCATGGAATATTTTGTTTTCTTCATATATGTTGACTGAAAACTTTGCAGAATAGAGTAGTATGGGTTGGCATTTGTGGTTTCGTATAGTCTGCATTACCCAGGCCCTTCTGGCATTCATAGTTTTTGTTGAGAAGTCTGGGGTGATTCTGATAGGTCTACCTTTGTATGTTACTTGGTCCTTTTCCCTTGCTGCTTTTAGTATTTTTTTTTCTTTATTCAGTAGATTTAGTGTTTTGACTATTATGTGACGTGAAGCATTTCTTTTCTGGTCTAGTCTATTTGGTGTACTGTAAGCCTCTTGTATTTTTTAGGAATCTCTTTAAGTTGAGAAGTTTCTTCTGTGATTTTCTTGGAAATATTTTCTGGACCTTAGATCTGGGAAATCTTTTTTTTTTCCATTCCTATTATTCTTAGATTTCATCTTTTCATGGCATCCTTGATTTCTTGGATGTTTTGTGTTTAGGACTCTTCCGATTTTATTTTTATTTTTGAGAGATGTATCCATTTCTCCAGCTCCTCCATTTTCTCTGTTTGTGTTTTCTTTATTGATTCTTATTCTGTTTTCAGGTCTTGCAGCATTTCCTTAATCTATTTGAATGTCCATTCATGTCTTTCTATGATGGCATTTTTTTCCTCTTTATTTACCTCTATTTGTGTGACTATATTAGCTTGCACTTTTGAGAGCTTTGTTCATTTCCTCTTTATGTGCCACTATTTGTGTGGCTAAATTTTTCTCTATTTCTTTGAGAATTTTGTTTGTTCTCCTTTATTTTGCCTCTAATAACTCAATAGGCATACCTTTAAAATCGTTTTTCTTTGTGTCTGATGGATTAAAATATCTTTTGATTCTGGGGTGTTGCTCATGAAGTCATTATGTCCTGATTTTTGTTGGATGTGAGCTTATTCCTGCCTTTAACCATCTGATGGCCCCTAGCCTTTGCTGTTTGTTCCTGGATCCTGTTCTGTATACTGGGTCTGTCTGCCTAAGATGTCTGGAGTATTCTTCAGAAAGATGAGAAAAATCCACCTGTTGGTGTTTTGGATGCAGCTAAGGGATGAAGGTTACAGGTGTAAGTGAGTAAGTTCAGGAGTGTGGGTGCAAGTGTGCCTGCCTGGAAAGGTGACGTGAAAGGGAGAATTGCAAGTGCAGATTGTGGTGCAGATGCTGTTCCTATGTGCAGTGCGTGTTTGCAAATGTCCTGAATGACTCCGTGTCCCAAAAGAATGTCTCAGTATTGTGCTCTAAGCCCTCAGATCTGTCTGTGCTGTGCCATCTTGGTTCCAGAAATTGTTTGACTGGATTCCATTGGGAGACCCACACACCAGGGGCTTCAATGTTGAAAATGCTGTCCCAGAGATCCTGTGTTGCCTACAGAGAGGGTGTGGGGGCAAGGGATCTGATGTTCTGCTGGTAGAGTAGAGGGACCATGATCTGAGGCTTTGTAGGCATTCTCTAGTAGAAGTTCTCATTTGCAGGCATTTTTGAAAAGTGAAGAGGGCCAGGGAACTCACTTGCAGGCATATGTGGGAACCTCAGAGAGCCCACAGTTTTCTACTCTCAGATTTGGGTCCCTTGTTTGGCCTTTAGAGTAAGGAGGCCCAGTACCTGGTATTATGCACTCCCCACAGATCCTGCAGCAGCTGCCACAGGAGCCAGAGAAAATGCAACCCCAAATGCAGGAGGTTTATAGTTTGCCAGTCTCAGACCCCTGAGAAGTCCACAGTGGGCCTGTATCCAATCTGTCCTAGCTTATGGATTGTCCCTTCAAGTCCCAGAAGCTTCAAAGTGAATGTTCAGGCTTTAGCAGCCCATCCACTCACCAGTTTTGGAGTTTCAGATCTTCTACCCTTCAGAAACAGTGCACACTGGTTGCCAACATCTTTAAAATCCTTTATGCATGTTCTTATTGAGTTTTTGGTTAAATCTGCTTTCGGTTTTGTTGGACATATACCTAGGAATGGGATTATTCTATCACACTTAATTATAGACTTGTATTTAAAACTTTAAACTGTTTTCTACAGTAAATGTACCATTTTGAATCCCAACTAACAGTGTGTGAATTTTCTAATATGTCGACATTCTCCCAGACAATGGTTTCTAAAATTTTAGCAGAATTTTTGGGTTGTAGATCATAATTGTTTTCATTTGCATTTCTTTAGTGAATAATAGTGTGGAACATGTTTCCATGTGCTATCAACCATCATTTTAAATTATATTTATAGAAATCCTTGCTACTGTTTTTGTTAAATTATTTTATTACATTCATACTTCTGGTGTGTGTGTGCATGTGTATGTGTGTATGATTTTGCATGTGGAAGTCTGTTGGGAACAGCTGATCTACCAGCTTGCTTTGATATTTAGATCTCAATGGAAAGACTGTTTTCCCCATGGCCTTCCCTGGAGTCAGTGATAAATTTCCAAGTATATCTCCTTTTGTTTGAGACAACAGGTGGGATACCTTGTCAAAATCCCACCTTTTCTTTGACCTCCTTGTGAATTTACTTGTGCTGAGGTGCTTTTGCTCTGGCTTAAAAGCAGTCTGGAATAAAGCAAGGCATCTAGCTTCCACTGGAGCCTCTCAGAATGGTCCCATGTTATGTGTTGGTTCATTAATTTCAATCCTCATTCCCTACTCATGAACCGTTCAACACTGCTGGCAGGCTCTGACAGATTGATGCCCAAAGTGGGGCTTGAGATACTGGAGATCAAGTGAAGGACACTGCAGGTGTTGGTGATCTTGAATCATAAAGGAAAAAAAGGGGAGGGGGCTACAAGATGGCAGCTAGCAGAGCACACCGTTTTGTAGAGTCAGAGGACATGAATCTCCAGAATTGATGTGTGGAGAGTCAATTGAAGCTAGAATTTGGACTTTTGGGCTTTCTAAAGGAGAGGAGACACCACAGAAGCATGGAGTGCTTGTAGATTTGGATCGGGCGCGAACTTCTCTGGGAAGGAAATAGGTAGGGCACTTCCTTTGTTCTGGCCTCCTGCGGGGAAACTTGCACACAACACCAGGCAGCTGAGTGCAAAGCTCACAGCCGGGGAATTAAGACAGCAGAGACAGTTCTCAAGGCCCCTTACCCAAGCGGACAGCTGTAACCTCCCATTGAACACCCCCCTCCTCGGACACACGTCCCACCCGGGGCCCCGCCCAGGGTCCTCTGGACCCGCAGAGCGTCCCCTCCTTCCATCCCACTGACTCGATCCCCTTGCAAGACAGCCACAAGAAGTGCAGTGGACCGCATGTCCCAAGAGGCCAGAGCACAATAACCCCAGAAACCTCACAGGAGGAGTGCAATCACTGCCAGTGCCAGAGCTCAAGCCTAATCACAGAGCACCAACCACAGAGACTCAGATCCACAATACAATCCTTCTTGGATTCCAAAGCCACAAAGCTCAGTGTCTGGGACCTCAGACGGTGGAGGCAGGGAGGCAGGGCTCCAAACCCAGCAGCTGCAGCGGAGAGCTGTAACCACCTACTGAACGCCACCACTCAGAGGAGACCACACCTCACCTAGTGCCCTCTTGCTGAGCTCTGGACCCTTGGAAAACACCCCCCACTACCACCACCACCTGGTCATACCAGAGTACACGCACCACCGAAAATCCACCCCACCAGAGGGCACGCCCAAAGAGTGCTAGCCACAGAGGCTCAGAACCATAGTACAACCTTTCCCAGATCCCAAGTCTGCAAGTGGCAGCACTGACTACACAGGGCTGCCCAGCCAGTGATTGTATGGGCCATCCAACTCCTCAGTGGCAGAAAACCAGCTGAATAGGCACCAAAGACCCGCAGACTTGCAAAATCAATACATGCATGCATTCTTCAACAGTGCTTGTGATCCCTTAGCACCTGCAAAACCTTCAGTGCTGCAAAGCACCTCTCTCACACACTGAAGGCCTCTTCATTCTCCAAAACCCTGTCCCCTAGGACACACCCACAAGCACACTCTCAAACACACGCTACCCTGTATTTGCCCTTCTGTGCCTGCAAACTTTCCTTCTACAGGTATAGCTGAATAACCAACGCACACACTGAAACCAGTAGATCTCACCCATTTTCCTGAAGAATTCTCCAGACACCAGAGGAAAAACAGTCTGACCTGCAGAATCCAGGAAAAGACAGTGAACACTACAGATAACCAAATGGCCAGAGATTGGTGAAAGAACACAATCAAGTCAAATCAAGATATCATGGCTTCACTGGCAACCTCCAAAATTATTGGACACTTCAACTCAGCAGAAACACAAGAAGATTATTTTAAAGCTATGATTATCCAGTTATTTGAGGCCAATGAAGAGGAAAGCAACAAATCTCTCAGAGAAATAGTCATCCGGATTCAAAATGTTAAAGAGGATTCAAATAAATTCTTTAAAGATTTGGCCTCCCAAATGGAAACAAAGAAAAACGAAATGAACAAAGAAGCTCTTAAAGAAACACATGCAAAAAGAAAAAAAAAATAAAAGAAAGAAAAAAGAAACACATGCAAATATAGCCAAACAATTGGAGGCAGAAGTAGTGGCACTAAGAGTGGAAACAAACAAAAAAATAGAGACCATCTTGGAGACACAGCAATCCACACTCAAACAGATGAAGGAAATGTTGCAAGACATGAAAACAGAATTTGAATCAATAAAGAAAACACAAACGGAGAAAACCCTGGAACTGAAGAACTTAGAGAAAAGAGAAGGAATCACAAAGGTAAGCATCATTAATAGAATACAAGAGATGGAAGAGAGAATCTTGGGTGCTGAACGTACACTCACAGAAATTGATACTTCTCTCAAAGCAAAAGGAAAATCAAAAAAATCCCAAACACAAACCATCCAAGAAATCAAGGAACCCATGAAAAGGCAAAAATCTAAGAATAATATTAATCGAAGAAGAAGAGGATTCCAGGCTACAAGGTCCAGAAAAGATTTTCAAGAAAAATCATAGAAAAAAAATTTCCCAACCTAAAGAAAGAGATGCCCACAAATATACAAGAGGCCTACAGAACACCAAATACACTAGACCAGAGAAGAAACTCCTCATGCCACATCATAGTCAAAACACTTAATCTACAGAACAAAGAAAAGATACTAAAAGCAGCAAGGAAAAAGGCCAAGTAACATATAAAGGGAAAACTATCAGAATCACACCGGACTTCTCATCAGAAACTATGAAAGCCAGAAGGGCCTGGGGAGATATCATGCAGGCTCTAAGGGACCACAGATGCCAACCTAGACTACTATACCCAGCAAAGCTTTCAATCAACATAGATGGAGAAAAAAAAATTCGATGACAAAACTAAAATTAAGCAATATTTGAACAGCAACCCAGCCCTACAGAAGATACTAGAAGGAAAATTCCAATCCAATAAGAAACAATTACACCAAAGAAAATGTAGGTTAAAGATAATTTCCAACAAAAATCAAAAGCAAACAAGCAATGATTCACAGTAACATAGCCAACTCCACAATAATAGGAAATAGCAGTCAATGGTCATTATTATCTATCAACAGCAATGGACTCAACTCTCCAATAAAAAGACAGACTAACAGAATTGGTGCAGAAACAGTATCCAACATTCTGCTGCATCCAAGAAACACACCTATGCAACAAAGAAATATTACCTCAGAGTAAAAGGCTGGAAAATAGTTTTTCAAGACAATGGTCACAAAAAAACAAGCAGAAGTGGCTATCCTAATATCTAATAAAATAGATTTTCAACCAAAACTAATCATAAAATATGTAGAGGGGCACTACATTTTCATCAAAGGAAAAAAAATCACCAAAAATACATCACAATTCTGAACATCTATGCCCCAAATACAAGAGCACCTACATTCGTCAATGGAATATTATTAAAGTTTAAACCACACATTGATCCCAATACCCTAATTGTGGGTGACTTCAACACCCCACTCTCACAAAGGGACAGATCAACTAGACAGAAACCAAATAGGAAAATAAAAGCACTTACAGAGTCCCTAAATCAAATGGACCTAATAGACATTTACAGATCTTTCCACCCAAACTCAAAAGAGTAAACCTTCTTTCAGCACCTCATGGAACCTTCTCCAAAATAGCCCATATAGTTGGTCACAAAGCAAACCTCAACAGATACAAGAAGACTGAGATAATCCCTTGTATTCTATCAGACCACTATGGACTAAAGCTGGACACCAACAACAATGGAACTAAAAAAAAAAAAACCTACACGTACATGGAAACGGAACAACTTGCTACTCAATGAGAGCTGGGTTAAGGATGAAATAAAGAAAGAAATTAAAAACTTCCTAAAATTCAATGAAAATGAAGGCACAACAAACCCAAATTTATGGGATACATTGAAAACAGTGCTCAGAGGAAAATTTATAGCACTAAGTGCCTTCAAGAAAAAATATGTAACATCACATACAAGTAACATAATGGCCCAACTGAAAACCCTAGAACAACAATAACAAAAAAAAGAAGCAGATACACCCAAGAGGAACAGAAGACTAGAAATAAGCAAATTCAGGCCTAAAATCAATCAATTAGAAACAAATAAAACTATTCAAAATATCAATGAAAGAAAAGGCTGGTTCTTTGAGAAAATCAACAAGATAGACAAACACTTAGCCAAGCTAACTAAAAAGCAGAGAGAATCTATCCAAATCAGCAAAATCAGAAATGAAAAGGGGGACATAACTATAGACAGTGAGGGAATCCAAACAATCATTTGGTCATACTACACAAGCCTATATGCCACAAAATTTGAAAATCTAAACGAAGTGGGAAGTGGACAATTTTCTTGATAGATTACATCTACCAACATCAAGTCAAGATCAGGTAGAAAGACTGAATAGCCCTATATCCCCCAAGAAAATTGAAGCAGTTTTTAACAGTCTCCCCTCCAAAAAAAAGCCCTGGGCCCAATGGTTTCAGCGCAGATTTTCTACCAGACCTTCAAAGAAGTGCTAACACCAATTCTCCTCAAACTATTCCACAAAATAGAACCAGAAGGAACATTACCAAACTCATTCTATGAAGTGACAGTCACCTTGATAACTAAACCACAAGAAGACCCAACAAAAAAAGAGAACCTCAGACCTATCTCTCTTATGAACATTGATGCAAAAATACTCAATAAAATACTTGCAAATGAGGGGGGCCAAAATGGCGGCACCGGGAGAACAGTGTGTCTGAGAAGCAGGACAACACTCTCCGTGCAGCGACCAGGAGACTGAACTCTGGGCTCTAAAACTGCAGCGATCGCGTTTCCCAGGTGAGGGGAGGCTCCCATGGCGTGGGAATCTGTAGGATCCACTCTTGGCTGCCCAGTCAGAACCTGGAAGAGATCCCTAGTGACACGGGCTTTGGGTCTCTGGGCTGGTGCCACAAGCCAGCGTGTCCCAATCAGTTTCCCAGGCGGATTGGTGGGTACAAGGGTGCCTGAGACTGGTAGTCCCAGCCGCAAGAAAACCCCACGGGGAAGCAAAGTTGAGAGTCTGATCATGGGTCACCCAGTCTTTCCATGGAAGGTCTCGCTGCCCGTGGCTACCCGCCGCCATAACAACTGAGCTCCCGCTGCTCACTGAGAGCAGCTGTGTGCCCAGCTCAAAATCCCTACTCCCTCTTGGGAGGAGGCAGGAGGCAGCCAGCAGAATCTGCCACAGACCACATTGTCTGTACCCCGACCCGAGATCGGGGCTGAGAAAGCCCAATCCTCTCGGGCACTCCCCCAAATGCTGGCATAACCCTGCCGCAGCAGAGTGGAAGGATTAAGAGGCGCACAGCAGCTTCACAGTGCTGGAACTCCATTGTTGCCGGCTGCTCCTAGCAAACAAACCACAGCTCGGGACATGGGACTGTGGTCATTCTACAAGTCCTGAGATTCTCCTGGGTCCAGCGCAATAAGGTCTAGCAGCAAGTTCTCTCACCGGTGCCCTCCCCCCCCGACCCCTGTCAGAAAAACCCCAGCTCAGGATCTGACTGAGAAGCCCCAATCCCTTCTGGCACTCCCCTGAGAGCACCTCCATAAGCGTGCCCTAGTGGAGGGGAAGGTCAGAAGGGAAGAACAGAGAGGCAGCCTGCCAAGGACACAGCACCCTCTCTCCAGCTCACCCAGCGGCCCCTAGCAGAGAAACCCAAGCTCTCGATCTGAGAACACTCAACCCTACCTGGTACTCTCTCAGGACCAGCAAACATAGATCCTACCGCCAGGCTGCTTCTGGCAGAGATATCTGGGATCGGGATCTGGGATTGAGAACACTCAACCTAACTCTTTCCCGTGCCACCCAGGAACCAGTCAACATAACCCCTCCTGGCAGAGGGAAAGTACAAAGAGGCAGCATGCAGGAAAGGTGGACACCGAGTCCTGCTTCCACAGCGTCACAGAGCTGACTGTTAGCCTACCCCTGCATTGTTCCACAGCAGGACCAAATCAGAGAGCAGTGAGCAAGGGGAACCCCTGTGCATTCCAACAGGCAATTATTCCAAATACAGGCAATTATACCCAAAGAAGTAGAGGCACAATTAGTGATACATAGAGAGGAAACAGACAAAAAAATAGAAGCTGCCATTGAAAAGCAGGACTCCAAACTCAAACAGATGAAGGAAATGGTGCAAGACATGAAAACAGAATTAGAATCAATAAAGAAAACACAAATATAGAAAA
>REGO01000558.1:137069-160226 GCA_010120015.1 Rhombomys opimus | reverse complement strand
TTATGTAAGAACTGGTAAATAGTAAGAGCTGGAGAGGACAGGGCCTCCACAAAGAGAGCAACAGAACAAGAAAATTTGAACACAGGGAACTTCCCAGAGACTCATACTCCAACTAAGGACTATTCATGGAGATAACCTAGAACCCCTGCACAGATGTAGCCCAGGGCAGTTCAGTGTCCAAGTGGGTTACATGGTAATGTGAAGAAGGACTGCCTCTGACATAATCTGACTGGCCTGCTCTTTGATCAACTCTGCCTGGGGGAGAGCAGCCTACCAGGCCATAGTAGAGGACAATGCAGCCACTTTTGATGTGAACTGATAGACTAAGATCAGAAAGGAGAGGAAAGCCTCCCCTATCAGTGGACTTGGGAAGTGGCATGCATGCAGAGGGAATAGGGAGAGTTGGGAGGGGAGGAGAGAGGGGCTTATGGGGGGGATGCAGAATGAATAAAGTGTAATTGATGAAAAATTTAAAAAAAGAAAAAAAAAGAAAAAAAAAACAAACTCTCTTGCTAAGTCAAGGGGACTAAGCTCTTTAGTTCTTCCTTTTATGGTGCTACTTGCTTTTCAACTACTTTCATTTCTACCCATTACAAAGCCAACTCTGTAACCCTTACAAAAATAAGAGAGTAAAGTGACATTTTTGGTTTTTCCTTTTCAGCCATGTTTTGTTTCTCATATATCTCCATATCCACACACAATTTTCACAAATGCTTAGTTCGTCTCCCAACCTTATTATTTTTTTTTGAGACAGAATATAGGAAAAGAAAACCAAAACCAACCAACCAAACAACAAAACTAAAACAAACAAAGAAACAAAAAACCAGAAAATCTCCTCTGGAAACAGAGAAGATAACTCAGTGGAAGTATCTAGAATAAACCAATTGCTGACATCATGAAACAAAATACTAAACCTGCCTTCCCATGCCATTTTCTCCAAGGCATTTGAAACTATATTTTCCATTATGCTGAGCTGTATGTTGTGTGCCACTTTTAGCTAGCATTTTTACTTAGTGGGTTCCTTACTCTCCTCCCCCCTTCTCCAACCTTATTCCACCACCTCAACACTAAGTAGGAGAGAAAGGAGCATTGACAGGAAAGGGGCATCATTATTACTAGACTGCTGGCTGCTGTTTAGGGGCCTCAAGTTCCTTAGAGAATGCTTGATTATTACCATCAGGGTATCTAATTTCTTCTTGTTTCTTTGTGCATAATCACTTGAACCATAACAAACCACAGCAACAGCAATCAGCAACCAGCTGCAGTAGCAGAAGAAGCAGGAGGAGCAGCAGCCACTATTCCCCCTCTTGGGCTCTAGCATTTATACATCCTCCCAAGAGTTCCCAGAATATCAAATGTCATACATTTCCAGAAACTAACTGCACTTGCAAAATCACTTCTCTGCTAGAGCACAAGGCAAACCATAGTCAGCTGCTAAGGACAATCAGAAGCAGCCCTATATTGCATACCTGGGATTAAAACAAAAACATATCCCCATAACATTTTAGATTTATTTATTTATTTACTTATTTATTTATTTAAAGAAACCAAAAGTTCTCACTACAAGATGTAGATCAGTGAGTAAAAGCTCTCATTGCTCAAGAATCAGGACCTAAGTTCATATCCCACAATACACACACACACACACACACACACACACACACACACACACACAAATTCAGTTTTTCCGGGCATATGTTCAAAACCCTATTAAAACATATTTGCATGTTTTGTATGAAAAAATTCAAATGAAGAAATTACTCAGTTTCTTTGAATTCCTTAAATGTTGATGTACAAATGTATGCAATAGTATTTACAATTTCTTTTATTTCTGTAAGGTTTTTTATTTTAATTTTAATTAATTAGATTTTATTCATTTTTTATTCCCCCTGTAGCTCCCACTCTCCTTCCCTCCCAATTCCACCCTCCCTCTCCATTCTCCACCCATGCCCCTCCCAAGTCGACTGATGAGGGAGGTTCTCCTCTCCTTCCTTATGATCTTAGTCCATCAGTTCTCATTAGGAGTGGCTGCATTATATTCCTCTGTGGCCTGGTAAGGCTGTTCTCCCCTCAGGGGGAGGTGATCAAAGAGCAGGCCTACCAGTTCATATCAGAGACAGTCCCTATTCCCACTTGGACACTGAACTGCCATGGGCTAGGATTCTCTGCAAGGGTTCTAGGTTATCTAGACCTAAAAATAGGATAAACATACTAAAATCTGTATACCTAAAGAAGCTAAACAAGAAGGAGGACCTGGGGTAAGAAGATCAATCCTCACTTAGAAAGATAAATGGGATGGACATTGGAAGTAGGACAAAACTAGAAACATGACAGGAGCCTACCACAGAGGGTCTATGAAGGACTCTACCTAGTAGTTATCAAAGCAGAGGTTCATAACCAAACCTTGATCAGAGAACAGGGGATCATATGAAAGAAGGGGGGTAGTAAGACCTGGAGAGGACGGGAACTCCACAAGGACCAAATATATCTATCTGGGCACAGGGGTCTTTTCTGAGACTGTATCTACAATCAAGGATCATGCATGGATATAACCTAGAACCTGTGCTTGGACATAGCCCATGGCAGCTCAGTATCTAAGTGGGTACCCTAGTAAGGGGAACAGGGACTCTCTCAGACATGAACTCAGTGGCTGACTCTTTGACATCCCTAACCCCGAGGGAGGAGCAGCCTTGCTAGGCCACTGAGGAGAATATGGTAGCCAGTCCTGAAGAGATATGATAAGCTAGAATTAGATGAAATGAGAGGAGGACATCCCCTATCAGTGGACTTAGAGAGGGGCAGAGAGAACATGAGGGAGTGAGGGTGGGATTGGGAGGAAATGAGGGAGGGGGCTACAGCTGGGATACAAAGTAAATAAACTAATTAATATAAAAAATAAAAGAATAAAGCTTAAAAGGAAAAAAAAAGTAGATAGACACCACCTGGTAATTTTCTGTATGTTTTCACTTTTACTAGCTAGTTATTTCTTTGATTCATTTATCAGTAAAAGCAAGGCAATCTTCACCTTATTAAAATGATCAATTTATTATCATTCTTAAGCATTTGCTGAATTATAGTTAAAATAGATTTAATGCATTATTATTTCTTTCAGAATTTTATACTTGAGTATTTTATTTACATAATTTCCAAATCCCCTTCTGTCTGCTCGGTGCTTATCTGTGTGTGGGACTTTTCACATGAGTGCAGTTGCTGCCAGAAGCCAGAGAGGAAGTTATATCTTCCACAACTTGATTTATTTACAAGTGGTTATGATTCCTCTGACATGGGTGCTGGAATCTTAACAGCTGAGGCATCTCTCTTCTGCCCATTATCTCTAACATTAAAACACTTCCTTCTGAATGAGACTTAAGCATTCTTCCTATAGTGTTCCTTGTTATTTAGTTTCTTTAGGTCTGCGGATTGTAGTATGGTAATTCTGTATTATATGGCTAGTATCCACTTATAAGCGAGTATACTCCCTGTGTGTCTTTCTGGGTCACCTCAATCAGGATGATCTTTTTCAAGTTCCCCCTATTTGCCTGCAAATTTCATGATTTTTTATTAGCTTAGTAGTATTCCATTGTTTAAAGATACCACAATGTCTGTATCCATTCCTTGATTGAAGGAGATGTAGATTGTTTCCAGAGTCTGCAATGATTAATTATCACCCAAAAGGGCAAATAACACAGACACCAGAGGCAGCTGAAGAGAAAAAAAAAAAAAAAAAAACAGAATGGAAGCCTAACATTGATGCCCTTTGAAAGACTCTACCCACCAGGGGATTGAAGCAGATGCCACAGCCAAACTTCAGACAGAGAGCAGGGAGTCTTAGGAAAGAGTGGGGAATGATAAAGGATCAGGAAGGTCCAGGAGGTCCATAAGAAGACCAAGAGAGCCAACAAATCTATGACCAGGAGTTCCTACAAAGATTGATGCACCAACCAAGAACCCTGCATGGAGAGGATCTAGAAAACCTGCTCAGGTATAGAAGATAGACAGTTCAGTCTCCTTGTGGCTCTCCTAGTAAGGGGAGCAGGGCTGACTCTGACCTGGACTCTGTTGCCAACTCTTTGATTACTTTCCCCTGGTGTGTGTGTGTGGGAGTAGCCAGACCACAGACAGACGATGCAGGCAATCCTAATGAGGCTTTGATAGGCTTGGGTCATATGGTAGGGGAGGAAGCCTCCCCCTTTCTCAGGACTAGGGAAGGGGAATGAATGGAAGAGGGAGGGAGGGTACGACCAGGAGGAGACAAGGAGTAGGACTACAACCAAGATGAAAGTTGAATAAAATATAAAAAAATGAATTTAAATTAAAAACCATTATTTACTAATACAAAGAATAGATTATGTGACATAATGCATTACCTACCATAGAAGTAACATATGATAGGAACAACCTTTTGTTTTAAAGGCCTTGAAATGACATTTCATTTCTATAATTAAGATTTTAAGTTACAGCAAAGCTTAAATACTATAATTTTGAGTTTTATTTCATTCACAGAATATTAACAACTGTCCCAATATTGTTCTCATGGTTAAATGAGACAAAACATATAAATTGATATAATTACTATACTTAGGATCCATTTTATTTCTTGTATAAAGTATGTATTTGTTATTAAGTATATTTCAAACTTATTATTAATATATATTTTATTCAAGAGAATTTTATTCAGCTGAGAATAAAACAGATTATAAAATTTAAAGAACAATTTATAGAACTTCTAAGTATAATATTAAGTAAAGTAACTCACAATTTAAAATAGAAATGCCACATAATTTTAAATCATAAAGTCATACATTTTCCAGAAACTCAGACCAAGAGGATATTTATTCTTTCAAAATCTTAACTTACATTATCTTAGAGGAAAATATATCTACATCTACTTAAGATCCAAAGGTAAAATAAACAGCGCAACAATATGGTATCAGGTAAATGTTCCTCCACCTAATTTTCCCACAGTCTACTCAAATATCCTCACTACTTGGGGACCAAGTGTTCAGATATCTGAGCCTATGGGGACCATTTGCCACTCAAAACACCACACAATGTAAACATGATGATTCAATTTCAGATCCTTGCCACCTAAATACAACACAAAAGGCCAAAATTTCAGATCTCATGTTTTGGTAGTACTGATGATTACTTTTCTCACGTGGCAGTATGCAGAACATCTTCTAGCCATATGAAAGACATGAAGTAGGGTTGAAGCTTACAGTTCTATAATTTATTTTAAAACTTCTGATGGAGTTCACAAATCATCATTAGCAAACCAAGTAATCCAATTAAAAAATGGGGAACAGAGCTAAACAGAGAATTTTCGACAGAGGAATATGGAATGGCAGAGAAACACTTAAAGAAATGCTCAACCTCATTAGCCATCAGGGAAATGCAAATCAAAACAACCCTGAGATATCACCTTACACCCATTAGAATGGCCAAGATGAAAAACTCAAGTGCCAACACATGCTAGAGAGGTTGTGGAGAAAGGGGAACCCTCCTCCACTGCTGGTGGGAATGTAAACTGGTACAACCACTCTGGAAATGTATCTGGCGCTTTCTAAGACAATTAGGAATAGTGCTTCCTCAAGACCCAGCTATACCACTCCTAGGTATATACCCAAAGTTTGCTCAAGTACACAAAAGGGATACTTGCTCAACCATGTTTATAGCAGCTTTATTTTTAATAGCCAGAACCTGGAAACAACCCAGATGTCCATCAACAGAGGAATGGGTACAGAAATTGCGGTATTTTTACACAATGGAATACTACTCAGCAATCAAAAAGGAGGAAATCATGAAATTTGCAGGCAAATGGTGGGATCTAGAAATGATCATTCTGAGTGAAGTATCCCAGAAGGAGAAAGACAAACACGGTATATACTCACTTATATAGACCTATAAGATATGATAAACATAATGAAATCTATACACCTAAAAAAGATAATCAAGAGAGCAGACATGGGGTAAGATGATCAATCCTCATTTAGAAAGACAGATAGGATGTGCATTGAACGTATGTCACGATTCTACTGAGCTTATCTGAAAGACTCTAATTAGCAGTCAATTCAAAGCAAAGACTCATGACCAAACCTTTGGCAGAGTACAGGGAATCATAAGAAAGAAGGGGAGTTAGTCTGATGGGGAAAGGATAGGAGCTCCACAAGGACCAAGTATATGTGGGTACAGGGTCTTTTCTGAGACTGACATTCAACCAAGGACCATGTATGGATATAACCTAGAACCTCTGCTCAGATGTAGCCTGTGGTAACTCAGTAACCAATTGGTTTCCCAAAGTGAGGGGAACAAGGACTATTTCTAACAGGAACTAAATGACTGGCTCTTTGGCCTCCCCACCCCCCAAGGGAGGAGCAGTCCTGTTAGGCCACAGAAGAGGGCTTTGCATCCAGTCCTGAAGATACCTGATAAAACAGGATCAGATAAATGGGGCGGAGGTCCTCCCCTATTAGTGGACTTGGCAAGGGGCAAGGAAAAGATAAGGGAGGAAGGGGGGATTGGGAGGGAATGATGGAGGGGGCTATGGCTGGGATACAAAGTAAATAACCTGTGATTAATATAAAAAATAAATAAATTTAAAAAAAAAGAAAATGGTGTTCAAGGGAGGCACTCCCATGTAGATTGTTTATCACAGAAAATAAACAAATAGTAAGATAAATCAAACACAAGTGTATTTTCTTATTAACATTTTTGGAAAATGTAAGTAACTTTATCGTAATGCTTATCCAAATGTTTCTCATTGAAAAACGAGTCGTTTTTCTTTGTCTTTTTTTTTTTCTAAGACAAGGTTTCTCTGTGTACCCTTGCCTGTCATGGACTCACTTTGCAGACCAGACTGACCTCAAACTCACATAGATGTGCTTGCCTTTGACTCCCCAATTTCTGGGACTGCAGGCATGTGCCAACATGCCTGGAAGCAAGTCACATTAAAAGACATAAAAAATAGTAACAAGAACACAAAAGAAGACAAAATGTTCAGCCTATATCTAGTAGCGTTTACATTATATCATTTCTACCTTTATTTTATAATTACTGACCAATGTTTGTTATTTTATTTTCATTACCAAAGTTTTAAAAAGATTAAACACATCTCATGTTATTTTAAGGCAATCTTCACTAATATTCAATAGTCAACAAAAAAAAAGTTCAGTAACTCTATGGAAGTAAGCTATGGAAAAAAAGATAGCATCTTCAACAAATGGTGCTGGTCCAACTGGATGTTTACATGCAGAAAAATGCTAATAGATCCATATTTATCACCCTGCACAAAACTAAAGTCCAAGTGGATCAAAGACCTCAATATAAGACCAGATTCACTAAATAGGTTAGAAGAAAAAGTGGGGAAGAGCCTAGAACTCATTGGTACAGGAGACAACTTCCTGAACAGAACACCAACAGCACAGGCTCTAAGAGCAACAATCAATAAATGGGACCTCATGTAACTGAAAAGCTTCTGTAAAGTAAAAGACACTGTCATCAGAACAAAATGATAGCCTACAGACTAGAAAGACTAGACTGGAAAGGATCTTTACCAACACTATATCTGACAGAAGGCTGATATCCAGCATATATAAAAAACTAAAGAAGTTAAAAAGCAATAAATCAAGTAATCCTATTAAAAATGGGGTAAGGAGCTAAACAGAGAATTCTCTGTAGAGGAATATAGAATGGCAGAGAAAAACTTAAAGAGATGCTCAGTATCATTAGCCATCAGGGAGATGCAAATCAAAATGACCCTGAGATTTCACTTTACAGACATCAAAATGGCTAAAATAAAAAACTCAAATGACAACACATGCTTAAGAGGTTGTGAAGAAAGGGGAACCCTCCTCCATTGCTGCTGGGAATGTAAACTGGTACAACCAGTTTTGAAGTCAATCTGGAGCTTTCCCAGACAATTAAGAATAGTGTTTCAAGACCCAGCTATACCATTCCTAGTCATATACCCAAAATTTGCTCAAGTACACAACAAGGAATTCTGCTCAACCATGTTTGTAGCAGCTTTACTTGTAATAGCCAGAACCTGGAAACAATCCAGATGTGAATCAATGGAGGAATGGATACAGAAATTGTGGTACATTTACACAATGGAATACTACTCAGCAATCAAAAACGAGGAAATTGTGTAATTTGAAGGCAAATGGTGGCATCTAGAAAAGATCATTCTGAGTGAAGTATCCCAGAAGGAGAAAGACACACATGGTATATATTCACTCATATAGACCTATAAGATATCATAAACATAATGAATTCTATACACCTAAAGAAGATAAACAAGAAGGAGGACCCGGGGTAAGATGATCAATCCTCACTTAGAAAGACAATTGGGATGTGCATTGGACATAGTAGAAAAAAAGTAACAGGACAGGAGTGTACTTCAGAGGGCCTCTGAAAGACTCTACAGAGCAGTGTATCAAAGCAGATACTAAGACTCATAACCAAACCTTCAGCAGAATGCAGAGAATCACATGAAAGATGGGGAAGTTAGTATGCTGTGGAAAGGATAGGAGCTCCACAAGGACCAAATATATCTGGGCACAGCGGTCTTTTCTAAGACTGACACTCCACCAAGGACCATGTATGGATATAACCTAGAATGTCTGCTCGGATGAAGTCAGTGGTAGCTCAGTGACCAATTGGTTTCCCATAGTAAGCGGAACGGGGACTATTTCTGACAGGAACTCAATGGAACTCTTTCACCTTCCCACCTCCTAAGGGAGGAGAAGTCTTGCTAGGCCACAAAATAGGACTTTGCAACCAGTCCTGAAGGTACCTGATAAAACAGGGTCAGATGGAATGAGAGGAGGTTCTCCTCAATCAGTGGACTTGGAAAGAGGCACAAGGAAGATGAGGGAGTGTAGGGAGGGATTGGGAGGTAATGAGGAAGCGGGATACAGTGATAATAAAACGTTAACTAGTAATAAAAAAATAAAGATAAAAAATTAAATATATTATTTTATCATTATGATATGTATATACATCATTACATAATAGATATTACATGTAAAAATAAATTTAAATGTTACATAACATTTCTTCTTCATTTGAATCTTTTAACCCAAATCAACACTTTTATATTGGAAATATACTGTAAGGACCTATTAAAGAACTCTCATCATATTCAATTCATATTTTCACAGTAGAAACCTACAATGTCTGACCAGGACTTCTGCTGTAAAAGACAAAAACCTTTGTGTCTGATGGCCCACAGCAATAGCCACTGGGCACCCTATTCCTACAGGTCAACCAGTACGCCTCCCTGTTACCTGTTGTAATGATCATGAAACCCTGGCCACTGCCATTTGTTTTGTATATTGTTCATCATTCCCTTCCTGATGAACACTCTGAAGGAAGATATCCAGCTGGTTCTCAGTCTCACATTGGCAGTTGGTTTTGGATTTGTGTTGACTGTTGATACTTATTTACTGTATAAATATAATTTATTATTTGCATAATGAAAAACAAAAGAAAAATCTAATATTTTTTAAGCCTCATCCTAAAATTCTTTAAGCCTCTATAACAATGGGATTGTTTCTCTGAAAATACAGTGTACTTTTGGCTTCACATAACTTCAGTTTTTGGCCTCATTCTTGAAATGAGATCAAAACTTTTTTATAAATATAAATTTTTATAAAATAACATTTTTATGCATCATCATTCAACAGTCTATCACATAGTTTTAGAAACACAAAACCTAAGTATGTTTATCAATATGTCTCTATAAGTTGTGACTTGTAAAGCACTATTTTCTTTTTACTTATTCTCATATATAATGCATTTTGAGAACAATTTTCATGCCCTCCTCTCTTCTAAGTTCCTCTTCACATCTCCCCTCTAGCAGAGTCACTTTTCTGTTTCCTTTCAGAAAAGGACAGCCTCCCAGGTTTATCAACCAAATATGACATATTGAATTGCAATGAGACTACGTATCACCCCTCATATCAAGCTAGATGAAGCAACATAATTAGTTGAAAGGGGTCCTAAAACTCAACGGCTCTGCTCTCACTGTTAGGAATTCCACAAGCAAACCAAGCTACAGAACTATAACATATATGCAGAAGGCCTAGTTCAGACCTATGCAGGATCCCTGATTATTGATTTCATATGAACCCAGAGGCAAAAGGCTTTATGAACCCAGACTGGCAAAAAGAAAAAAGTCAATGAAATTATTCCTAATTACACCCTGCTCTACTTGTAGACAGGATCCTAGCATAATTGTCATTGAGCAGAGAGGCTACATTGAGCAATTGATGTGAGCAGATGCAGAGACCCACAGCCAAGCATTAGGCAGAGCTCAGGGAATCCTGCAGAAGAAGGGAGGAAGGATTGTAGGTGCCAGAATGATCAAGGACACAACATGAAAGCCTACAGAATCAACTCGTCAGGGTTCATAGAGTTAAAAAAAAATTAAATAGATTTCGCAGATCATGATGCGTATCTAACCTCATAAACATATGTGCATGTATACACACACACACACACACACACACACACACACACACACACACACCAGCAAGCCAAGGTGCAATGCAAAATATGCTTAAATAGTTAAACATTTTAAGTAACAATAGTCCTGGTCATTTGAATTCCTATAGTCATCTTTTCTGATGACTTTCTTATTGTTTTTGTTTCTTTGTTGTTTTAAACAATTCTTGAAAAGTCTTTCAAAGTCTCTAGAGATGGTTGATTAGGTTCTGGTGACAATCATCTCATTGTATCCACAAATAAAGATGTCATTAGAACTGAAAACTTGTTAATGGGAGCTCCACCTGTCATAATTCAACAGTGTTATAACAGGTATTTTCTCTAACATCATCATAGTGGCCCTCAGGATTTCATCATCAGAATTTAGACAAAGAAAAAAATATTATATATTGGCAAAAGCATTATATTTAAAATATAAACAAGACTAAGGGTAGTTAAGAGGTTAAAATGGCACTCTTAGCATACAAATAGAAGTGTGAACAGAATTCACATCATGTGCATTCCATTTGAAATGATCTACTTAGACTGTTATATGGGGAATATGAGGTGAAGAAAGTGAAACTAACTAAGAAACTATTGAAATAATTAGCATGCTGAATGATTGCAGTTTGCATAAAAATAAGAGACCAGGCAGTGTAACTTTCTGCATTCTACACATACTATTTACTTACATATGTTAAAGCCCACAAAATAGTTTTAAGAACAGCACAATCAATATCTTTGTACCATTTCTTTAGCTTCACTTGATTTGATATTTTGACATTCCTTTCTCTTTTTTAAACTTTCTTTTCATGTGTTTACCTTTTGTTTAACTTTAAAAAAATATGCTTCAGATATCATTACACTCTGTCATTAAACTATTTTACTATAAATTCCTATTAATTACTATAAATGACATTACATGATTTACTCTAAATGACAATGTCATTTTTTGTTCAAATATAACTTGCATTTAAAACTGATTCAAATTATTCTAAAATATTTCTTATTAAATTTACACAATTTTCAAAAATTCTTATGAATTATAAGCTTGTTTTCTATCTCTTTATTATTTGTTTATTCTTTTCTGAAACAGGGTATTGCTATGTATCTTTCTTATTCCTTCTACAGATTCCACTTATTATATAGTGCAACTTTCAAAGCCTGCTGCCTCTGCCTATGAAATCCTTGGACTATAACCAGTGTGTGTGGTGTGTATGACCATGCACAGCTAGTTCCCTTTATTTTTTGTTTCAGGATCTGCACATGATTCATACATGTCCCTTGATTCTAATGTTTTGTTGATCTTCTTCAACACAGATTAAGTCCAACTACTTCAATGACTTGGACATAGTATTAAACATATTGAGGAGATCAAATAAGTTGTCCTATGGAAAGTTTACATTTTGAGTTCCTCTAACATTATATTATATTCAAGTGAAACAATTAAACAAAGAATAGCTAAATGATGATACTATGCATCTTGAAATACATAATATCTAGGCTCATACATAATGTCAGACTATATGATAACTAGACAATTTGTTGTAGTACTGACTACTCATTTTCTTTCATTGTAAATGAGGATATCTTGTTTTGAAATTTATAATCTAGCTATGTTTTCTAAAAATTCAAATATTGCTTTATAGCTAATATTACAGTGAATAGGAGCATTAACCAATTATGATCCTTTTGTCAATCAGTTAATACACAATGGGATGATTTTCTAAACATGATTTATTTTCCATATTTAATAATTTCTACCATCTCTCTTCCCTCACTATGTTTCTCTTTTCTAGCCCCCATATTTACTATGTACACATTCTTTAAAAAATCAATTTATTTTCATCGTTGCTCTTTTCATACAAAATTATGCCATATGTTACCAGAAAGGAACATTTCATATTGGTCTCTCTTTTCCTCTAACAACTTTGTTTTCAGTTAGATCATTGTTTTTCACAATGTGAGATAGAATGAAAGAAAAGCTAACAAAGTAATTTAGAGGATTCAGATGAAGAGAAATAGAAAGAAAACTATTCTCATATATCTCTTTTATTAAATTTTGATTGTTACATAATATAAATGTGCTTAAATTCTAAGCAATTACATTAAAGCATAAGACAATAAATGAGACCCTTTAGTACTAATTTTACAATGGCATATGTAATAAATAAATGGTATGTGTAGACATATTGAAACAGATTTCAACTCATTTGAAATAGTTTGCTCACTGTAATCTAATAGAGAGTTAATCTAAACACATAAAAAAGAAAAATGATTTGAACTTTGCATACTTTACATATTGCATTTGTTTTAGGAGTCACTGATGATAACACAATTCAAGAACTAAAGATTAGGTACTAGTATAAAGTGCAGTTATCAGTAAACAAAGTTGTTAGTGCAGAATCAAGGAAATGTAAATACAGAAAGTAAAGTTGAGAAAGACTTTTAGTAACAATTAACCTTACCCATCTGAAAACCATAATACTAATGACAAGGAAACAGCAATGAGAATACATATTTTATTGCCTAAGCTATTCCTTAATGAAAAGGATAAGACTATTTTGAGTAAATGCCTGAATTAAGGTTGAAAACAAAAAAGTACCTAATTTCATATCCATTTAAATTATAAAACATAGATTATTGGAAAGTTTAATTGGAAAGATTATAGAAGAGACTTGATAAGGGCTTACATCTTGGGCCATTTTTCTGGATTTCATTTATTGTTTTCAATACAAATATAAGAAGATATTTATATAAAGATATCAAACATTTTTTTTGAGGATCAGGGGGGTTTTTACCCTCCTTTTTTCATAATTTATTTTATTTTATGTGTCTTAGTGGAAGGTGTCAGAGCCCTCCAACAGTTGTGAGCTGCCATGTGGGTGCTGAGAATTGAACCCGGGTCCTTTGGAAGAGTAGACAGCGCTCCTAACCACTGAGCCATCTCCCAGCCCCGATATCAAACATTTTCAACAAGAAAAAAATAGTCTAACACATTGTTAATTGAATGAACAATTAACTATCAGTTGAAAGAATAAATAGAAGTAGATACATACACTTAAAAATCTACATATGTATAGAATTTATATCCCTGGGATTGGATATTAAAAAATGCATGTAGAAAAGTGGAGTTTAATATTGAATTTAAAGTAGTCAGCACCTGAATGTTATGACTGTGCATCAAAACCACGGAATAGTAGTTAGTAAAAAAAGTAAAAATACAGCAGTAATGTTTCACTACATCAAGAAAAGTCCTCCACCTTTAGTGGGTAAAGAACAAACCATTTCACATTTCTAAACCATTGTCTTACAATTCTTAAATTAATCTGAGGCCATTACTTTGGTAAAAATTTGAACATCATAAACTGTGTAGTCAGGCATGCCAGTGCTATCACCAGAGGCTTCACAGGAATTTATTTTAAATGTCAATTATATAATATTTTTAAGTTCCCATAGTTGTCCTGAATTTTCACTGATAAAACAACCAGCTTCTCTGTCTAGTAACTTAATAGTTCCTTGAATTTAAAGATACATTAAATGGTTCTAAAGTTTGCTGGGCTAAGGCTGTATTTCCATAGCAGAACACTTGCCATGTATGTATACAGCCTTTAGATTGATCCTCAGTATGATATAAAAAGTGAAAAACAGCTTCTGGCTATTACAAATAAAGCTGCTATAAACATAGTTGAGCAAATGTCCTTATTGTGTACTTGAGCCTCTTTTTTATATATGCCTAGGAGTGGTCTGGCTGGATCTTGAGGAAGCGCTATTCCTAGTTGTCTGAGAAAGCACCAGATTGATTTCCAGAGTAGTTGTACAAGTTTACATTCCCACCAGCAGTGGAGGAGGGTTCCCCTTTCTCCACAACCTCTCCAGCATGTGTTGTCACTTAAGTTTTTCATCTTGGGCATTCTGATGGGTGTAAGATGAAATCTCAGGGTCCTATTCATTTGCATTTCCCTAATGGCTAATGACATTGAGGAGATCAGCCTTACCAGGCCACAGATGATGACAGTGCAGCCACTCCTGATGTGATCTGTTAGACTAAGATCAGAAGGAAGGAGAGGAGGACCTCCCTATCAGTGGACTTGGGGAGGGACATGTGTGAAGAAGGTGGAGGGAGTGTGAGATTGGGAGGAGAGAAGGGAGGGGTTTATGGGGGGATACAAAGTGAATAAAGTGTAATTAGTAATATAAAATTAAATTTAAAAAATGAAAAACAAATTGAACACGTCAACATATGGATAAAATTTTACTTGATTGATTCAGAAAATATATGATTTTTTCATTAGTTTATTTCAAATCTCAAAGAGTCTTAGAAAATCATAAATGAAAAGGGGGATATAACAACAAGCACTGAGGAAAAAATAATCATTTCTTTCATTTATGATTTCGTTGGTTTGGATAGTGTCTCTCTACCTTTTAGTTAGTTTGGCTAAGGGTTTGTCTTTCTTGTTGATTTTCTCAAAGAATCAGCTCTTGGTTTCATTGATTCTTTGCATTCTTCTTTTTGGTTCTAGTTTACTGATTTCAACCCTGAGTTTGATTATATCCAACCCTCTACTCCTCCTGGGTGTGTCTGCTTCTTTTTTTTTCCCTAAGGCTTTCAGGTAATTCAAATTTCTTTATGAACGCACTTAATGCTATTAACTTTCCTCTTACCATTGCTATCATTGTGTCCCATAAGTTTGGGTATGTTGTCCCTTCATTTTCATTGAATTCTAGCAAGTCTTTAACTTTGTTATTTCTTCCCTGACGCAGCTTTCATTGAGTAGAGAGCTGTTCTGTTTCCATGTATGTGTAGGCTTTTTCTCTCTCTCTATTTTTTTGTTGTTGTTGAGGTCCAGCTTTAGTCCATGGTGGTCTGATAGGATACAGGGGATTATTTTAATCGTCTTTTATCTGTTGAGCCTTGCTTTGATGACCAATATATGGTGTATTTTGGAGATGGTTCCATGAGGTGGTGAGAAGAACATAAATAATTTTGTGTTTTGGTGAAAAGTTCTGTAGATGTCTGTTAGAGCCATTTGATTCATGACATCTGATAGTGTCATTGTTTCCTTGTTTAAGTTCTGTTTTTTTGACCTGTCCTCTATTGAGAGTATGATGTTGAAGTCTCCCACTATTAATGTGTGGCAATCTATGTGTGCTTTAAATTTTATTAATGTTTCTTTTACAAATGTGAGTACCCTTTTATTTGTGAAGTCCTCTTAGTGGATTTTTCATTTGATGATAATGAAGTATCCTTTTCCATTTATTTATTTTTTATTATTTATATTAATTACAGTTTATTCACATTGTATCCCATCTATATCCCCCTGCCTCATTCACTCCCAATCTCAAAGTCCTTAAAGAATTGTGTTGGTATTTTGATGGGAATTGCATTGAATCTGTAGATTGCTTTTGGCAGAATGGTCATTTTCAATCCACTAATTCTAACAATCCATGAGCACTGAAGATCTTTCTGTTTTTTAATATCTTTTTTCAATTTATTATTTAAGAGACTTGATGTTTTTATCAAACAAGCCATTCACTTGCTTGGTTAGAGTCACACCAGGTATTTTATGTTTTTAATGGCTATTGAGAAGGGTATTGTTTCCCTAATTTTTTTCTCAGCCATTTTGCCTTTGGTATATAGGAGGGCTTCTGATTTTTTTTTTTTTTGAGTTAATTTTGTATGTAGCCATTTTGCTGAAGGTGTTTATCAGCTGAAGGAATTCTCTGGTTGAATTTTTGGCGTCACTCATATCATCTGCAAATAGTGATACTTTGACATCTTCCTTTCCAAACTGAATCACTTGATCTTCTTTAGATGTCTTATTGCTCTAGCTAGGATTTCAAGTGTAATATTGAAGAGATATGGAGAGTGGGTAGCCTTGCCTTGTCCTTGATTTCAGAGGGATTGATTTAAGTTTCTCTCCATTGAGTTTGGAAATACAGGCTTGCTATATATTGCTTTTACTATGTTTAGGTATGTGCCTTGTATCCCTGATCTCTCCAAGACTTTTAATATGAACGGGTGTTGGACTTTGTCAAATGCTTTTTCGGCATCTAAAGAGATGATCATGTGGTTTATCTCCTTCCCTTTGTTTATATGGTGGATTACATTGGTGGATTTCTGCATATTGAACTACCCTTGCATGCCTGGGATGAAACATGCTTGATCATGGTGGATGATATCTTTTATGTGTTTTTGGATTTGGTTTGCCAGTATTTTATTGAGTATTTTTGCATCAGTGTTCTTAAGAGAGATAGGTCTGAAATTTTCTTTTTTTTTTTTGGGGGGGGGGAGGTGTTTGCCTTCATGTGGTTTAGGTATGAAGGTGACTATGGCTCCATAAAATGAGTCTGCTAATATTCCTTCTGTTTATATTTTGTGAAATAGTTTGAAGAGAATTGGAGTTAGCTCTTTTCTGATGGTCTGGTAGAACTCTGTGTTGAAACCCTCTGGCCTTGGGCTTTTTTTTTTTTTTGCATGGGAGACTTTTGATGAATGCTTCTATTTCCTTGGGGGATATAAGACTATTCAGTCTTTCTACCTGAACTTGATTTAATTTTAGTAAGTGGAATATATCAAGAAAAATTGTGCATTTCATTTAGATTTTTAAAATTTTCTGGTGCATATGCTTTTGTAGTAAGACCTAATGATTGTTTGGATTTCCTGAGTATCTGTTGATATGTCTCCCTTTTTGGTTCTGATTTTGCTGATTTAGATATTTTCTCTCTGCTTTTTAGTTAGATTGGCTACGGGTTTTTCTATCTTGTTGATTTTCTCAAAGAACCAGCTCTTGGTTTCATTGATTCTTTGAATTGTTTCATTTGTTTTTAATTTATTGATTTCTGCCCTGAGCAGTGGACTCCTCTTGGGTGTGTCTTCTTCTTCTTCATTTTTTTTCCCTAGGGTGTTCAGGTGAGCTGTTCATTTGCTTGTGTGAGATGTTTCAAATTTCTTCTTGGAGGCACTTAATGCTATTAACTTTCCTCTTAGCACTGCTTTCATTGTGTCCCATAAGTTCGGGTATGTTGTGCCTTCATTTTCATTGAATTCTAGGAGGTCTTTAATTTCATTCTTTATTTCTTCCCTAGGCCGGATATCATTGAGTAGCAAGTTGTTCAGTTTCCATGTGTGTGGAGGCTTTTTGCTATTTCTGTTGTTGAGGTCCAGCTTAAGTCCA
Organism: Rhombomys opimus; assembly: GCA_010120015.1. Taxonomy (NCBI): domain Eukaryota; kingdom Metazoa; phylum Chordata; class Mammalia; order Rodentia; family Muridae; genus Rhombomys; species Rhombomys opimus. The sequence continues at coordinate 142,563 of REGO01000558.1, read as the reverse complement.
TGGTGATCAGATAGGTTACACGAGATTATTTCAATTTTCATGTATCTGTTGAGGCTTGCTTTGTGACCAACTATTTGGTCTATTTTGGAAAAGGTTCCATGAGATGCTGAAAAGAGGATATACTCTTTTGAATTTGGATAAAAAGTTTCGTAGTCATCTATTAGGTCCATTTGATTTAGGGCCTCTGTAAGTGCCTTTATTTCCCTGTTAACTTCTTTCTAGATGATCTGTCCCTTGGTGAGAGGGGAATGTTGAAGTCTCCCAATATTAAAGTGTTGGGATCAATATGTGATTTTAGCTTTATTAATATTTCTTTTTACAAATGTAGGTGCTCTTGTATTTGGGGAATAGATGTTCCAAACTGTGATGTCCTCTTGCTAGAATTTTCCTTTGATGAGAATGAAGTGCCCCGCCTCATCTTTTTTGATTAATTTTGGTTGAAAGTTTATTTTATTAGATATTAGGATAGCTACCTCAGCTTGTTTTCTGGGTCTATTTGCTTGAAAAACATTTTCCCATCCCTTTACTCTGAGGTAGTGTTTATCTTTGTTGCAGAGGTGTGTTTCTTGGATTCAGCAGAATGTAGGGTCCTGTTTCCACATCCATTCTCTTAGTCTGTGTCATTTTAATGGAGAGCTGAATCCATTGATGTTGATAGATGATAGTGACCAATGAACTTTAGTTCCTTTTATTGTGGAGTTGGTGGTCTTAATGTGATTCATTGCTTGTTTCTTTTATTTTTTTGTTGGAAAATTATCTGTATCCTATGTTTTCTTGGGTATAATTTTTTTTTTGTTGGATTGTTATTTTTTCTTCTGGTATCTTCTGTAGGGCTGGTTTGCTGTGTAGATATTGCTTAAATTTAGTTTTGTCATGGAATATTTTGTTTTCTCCATCTATGTTGATTGGAAGATTTGCCGGGTATAGTAGTTATGGTTGGCATCTGTGGTCCCTTAAAGTCTGCATGACATTTTCCCAGGCCCTTCTGTCTTTCATAGTTTCGGATGAGAATTCTGGTATGATTCTGAAAGGTCTATTTTGTATGTTACTTGGTCTTTTTCCCTTGCTGCTTTTAATATCTTTTCTTTATTCTGCACATTTAGTGTTTTGTCTTTGATGTGACATAAGAAGTTTTTTTCTGGCCTATTCTATTTGTTGTTCTGTAGGCCTCTGGTTCGTTTATGGACGTTTCGTTAAGTTGTGAAAATTTTCTTATATGATTTTCTTGAAAATGTTTTCTAGACCTTGGAGCCTGGAATCTTCTTTTTATCAATCCCTATTATTTTTGTATTTCGCCATTTAATGGAGTCCTTGATTTCTTGGATGTTTTGTGTTTGGGACTTTTCATATTTTACTTTTTCTTAGAGTGAAGTACCATTTTGTGCAAGTATATTGTCAGCACCAGTGATTCTCTCTTCCATCTCTTGTATTCTGTTGGTGATGCTTACATTTGTGGTTCCTGATCTTTTCTCTAAGTTCTCCAGGTCCAGAGTTTTTGATGCTTGTGTTTTCTTTATTGATTCTAATTCTGTTTTTATGCCTTGCACCATTTCCTTCATCCGTTTGAATGTGAATTCCTGTTTCTCTATGATGCTCTCTATTTTTTTTTTGTTTGTTTTTTTCCTCTCTATATTCCACTAATTGTGCTTCCAATTGAACCTCTATTTATTTGGCTATATTTGCCTGTGTTTCTTTGAGAGCTTTGTTCATTTCCTCTTTATTTGCTTCCATTTGTTTGATATTTTCTTTGAGATATGGGTTTGTTTCCTCTTTATGTGCCTCTAATAACTGGATAACCATAGCTTTAAAGGCATTTTCCTGTGTTTCAGATGATTTTGAGTATCCATTGATTTTGGGGTTTGGTGGTGAAGCCATGATGTCATGATTTTTGTTGGATGTGTTCTTTCACCAACCTCTGTCCATTTGCTTATTTGTAACCTTCACTGTTTATTCCTGGATTCTGCAGTTCTGACTGGTACTGACTTTCTCTGGTGTCTGGAGAATTTTTCAGGAAGATGAGAGAGATCCAGTGGTTTCAGCCTGTGCGTTGGTGTTTCACCTGTACCTGTGGGAGGAAAACCTGTGGGAGCAGAAAGAGCAATGTGGGCAAGCAGAAAGAGGGAAGATTGCCTTGAGATACAGGGTTCTAGAGAATGTAGATTCCTTCAGTGTGAGGGAAGGGCACCTTTCTGGCACCGAAGGGGTTGCAGGCACTGAAGGTGACACAGGTGCTGGTGATGATCGTAGGTGCAAATTCCTTGAGTACTTCAGTGGCCTACAGGCTACTGGTAATCAGCTCTGACTGAGCTCCTGGAGTTATTTGCCTGAACTCCACTGGTAGACCCACAGTGTAAGGGCTTCAGTGTCCCAAGAATCCCTGTGGTTTGCACAGTGGATGTGTGGGAGGGGAGATCTGATGTCTGGCTGCTAGCTTAGAAGCACCCTGGATCTAGGGCTCTGTAGGCACTTGAGGGCACACTCACTAGCAGGTCAAATCTTAAAACACAGGGGTTTTCCCTGTTCCTTAGTCTCAGGTTTGGACCTGCTGTGTCAAATGCGAGAGAACAAGCCCTGTCAGCTCAGTGCTGCTGCAGCAACTGAACTATGGCGTCCAATGGCAACCACAGAACTGGTAGGCTGTCCAGGTTCCTGCTGGGAAGCCCAGGCGGGCCACAACAATGGTCCACAGACCTAGGTGGCCAGGTGCCTGGTGTATCTGGGTGTTTTTGTAGGTCTGATGGACTTTGGTGGCTGTGCAGCCAACTGTCTGCCACTGAGGAATTAGGCAGCCCATACAGTCTTTTGCTGGGAGGTCCTGCGGGGTCAATATAGCTGCTAGCAGACCCAAGATTGGGAAGGATGGTACCATGGATTTGGGACTCTTAAGGCTGGTACAGCTGGCAGCTGAGGCTGAGGTGCAGAGGGGAGGAAAAAGAAGAAAGTGGGAGGAGTCAGGAACAGATATGGGCAGGAGAGAACTTGGAACCACCAGGAGAGATTAACTGACCTAAGATATGACTAAAAGAACATATAATGTGTAAAATCTAAATGGCAGGACACTATGAGGGCTTGGAGGTTTAGGATGGAGTAATCATTACCCAGCATTATGCTCCAGGTTAACTAAATACATAGTCTCTGGGTGGTGATTTGGGTATACAGCTCGTTTAGGAATAATCACTGTTTAACTAAAAGATAAATCAAATATAAATATTGATAATCAACTACAGAACTGTTACTAATTATCCTCATACCTTGGCTCTTATTAATCTTTTTTCTTCATTAATTCATTTTTCATTTTAAATCCTAATTCCCATATTCCCTCCTCTCTTCACAGTACCACCCCCATATTCCACTTCCCATACTCCCCCCACCCTTGGTACCAACCCATCCTGGCACATTAAGTCCCATCAGAACTAAGTGCTTCCTCTTTCACTGAGGCAAGACAATGCAGCCTTGCTAGGGAAACAGAATCCAGGGGGAGAGAGCAAAACTCAAATCAGAGAAGGCCTCCATTCTAATTGTTAGGGAACCCACTTGAGCACAAGCAGGCCATCAGCTTCATATATGTAGGGAGTCTAGGACCCATCCATGCCTTCTCTCTGGCTGGTGGTTCAGCATCTATGAGCACCCATGGGCCCAGGTTAATTGAATTTGTAGGTCTTCATGTGGTGTCCTTGAATCATCCAGCTCCATCTGTCCTTCCACCAACTCTTCTACAAGATTCCCTGATTTCTACTTAAGAACTGACTGTGGTTCTCTGTATCTGCTTCCAGTATCTACTGGATGAAGCCTTTCATATGACTGTTACACAAGGTTCCTGTCTTCAAGAATATCATTAATAGTGTCAGGGTTTAAATCTCTTTCCTGGGGTAGGTCTCAAGTTGGGCTAGTCATTGCTGGTCATTCCCTCAATCTCTATTCCATTCCTGCACATATTATAGGCAGGACATTCATAAGTGGATATTATCTATATAGCACAGGATAATCATGCTACAATCCATGAATCCAAAGAAACTATGTAATGAGGATTCAAAGGAGGATGTTTAAATATCACCAAGAAGAGAAAATAAAGTGGATATCATAGACACTGGAAGTGGAGGGAGAGAGGGAACTAAGAGAAAAAGGGGATTGAGGGTTTAAAGAGAGAAGGGAAATTGGTGTTGGTGCATCTCTGAGACAAGTTAGAGACCTGGGATGGGAAAGGCTCCTGGAAAGATATGGAGTGACCCTAGCTGTGACTCCTAGCAGTGGGGAATACTGAGACTGAAGTGGCCACATCCTGTAGCCAGGCAGGACTTCCAGGGGAGGGAGGGTAATATCAACTCACCACAAAACCCTTGTTCCCAATTGTTTCTTCTTATGCTTTCCACTACTAATATTGACACTTCACTAAGCGATTATTTTCCTAATCTTCAAAACTGAGATTAAGTGTCACTTTTTCTCAGACTTGTTTATTGACTCTTTCAACACACATCAAGTATCCATTATGTATGATGATTAGATTAGAATGAACTTTTCAAATTTAATTAAAATTTTCCATTACTTAGTCTCTTTTATATAAGAGAATTAGCTCCACAGGCCTGGGATACTATTGTATTTACCCTTATAATTTAATGTCTGGTTATTTGCTTGTTAAATACTAATTGAGTAAATGAATACAGATGCTTCTCCTACTTAATTATGAAATTTGGAATATTCTTAACAGTATATGTCTTTCTATTTTCCCACAGAAAGATCTTCATCTAGTATTTTTAGTAGTTCAGTACTACATTTTTTTTTTTACTGATTAAAATAATTTATATGAGGCTGGAGAGATGGCTCAGCAGTTAAGAACACTGTTCTAGAGTTCAATTCCCAGCAACCACATGGTGGCCGACAACCATGATATCTGGTGCCCACTTCTGGTGTTCAAGCACACATGCAAGCAGAGTGCTTCATAAATACATAAATCTTTAAAAATATTTTATGTCTTTCGGTTATATATCTACTTATATATCATCTATTTATCTATCTATCTATGCATATATCTATCTATCTGTCTCACCAAGTTTTTGAGAATTTTATAACAGGCATAGGGAATTAATATAGTTTACAAATCATTTTAAATGAGCAAAATACAAAGAAAGAAAAAGGAGCATGGCATGTGTTTGACAAACAAATGGTATGATTTAAGCCATTTTTTCTGCTAATATAAATTGATACAAGATTTAACTGATTGTTTAAAACATGAATTAGGCCTGGCCACCTTACGTTAGAAGACCATAACCTAGGGTAAAAAACAATTCCATTTAAAAATCAACGAATCTTCTTCTAATTCTTTCTTCAGAGACTGGAAAGTTTTTTCATACAAGTCTTTGACTTGCTTGGTTAGGTTCACACCAACGTACTTTATCTCCTTTGTGGTTTTTGTGAAGGGTGTTGTTTTGCTAATTTCTTTCTCAGCCCTTTTGTCTTTGGTATACAGTAGGACTACTGTTTTATTTTTTTGTTTTTT
>REGO01000558.1:116168-136954 GCA_010120015.1 Rhombomys opimus | reverse complement strand
TATGTTATTTGTGTCTATTTTGAAGGGTGTTGTTTCCCTAATTTATTTCTCAGCTTTTTGTCTTATACAGGAGTGCTACTCATTTTTTTAGTTAATTTTGTATCCAACCACTTTGCTGAACGTGTTAATAAGCTGTAGGAGTTCCCTGGTAGAATTTTTGGGGTCACTCAGGTATACTATCATATCATTTGCAAATAGAGATACTTTGACTTCTTCCTTTCCAAGTTTTATCCCCTTGATCTCCGTCAATTGTCTTATTGCTCTAGCAAGGACTTCAAGAACAACTTTGAAGAGATATGGAGAGAGGGGGCAGCCTTGTCTTGTCCATGGTTTCAGTGGGAATGACTTAAGTTTCTCTCCATTGAGTTTGTATTGGCTATAGGCTTGCTGTATATTGCCTTGAGTATGTTCAGGTATGTGGCATGTATCCCTGATCTCTCCAAGACTTTAAACATGAATGGATGCTGGATTTTATCAAATGACTTTTCATTATCTAAGGAGATAATCATCTCATTTTTTCTCCTTCAGTTTGTTTATGTGGTGGATCACATTGATGGATTTCCTTATACTGAAACATCCCTGCATGCCTGTGATGAACCCTACTTGGTCATAGTGGAAGATATCTTTGATGTGTTCTTGGATTTGGTTTGCCAGTATTTTGTTGAGTATTTTTGCATCAATGTTCATGAGGGAGATTTGCCTGAAATTCTCTTTTTTTGTTGGGTTTTTGTGAGGTTTAGGTACCAAGATGACTGTGGCTTCATAGAATGAGTTTGGTAATGTTCCTTCTGTTTCTATTTTGTGTAAGAGTTTGAAAAGTATTGTTGTTATCTCTTTTTGAAGGTTTGGTAGAATTCTGCGCTGAAACCATCTGGCCCTGGGCTTCATGGCAGGATTAATATAGTAAAAATGGCCACCTTACCAAAAGCAATCTACAGATTCAATGCAATTCCCATCAAATTATCAACACAATTCTTTACAGAACTTGAAAGAAAAATTCTCACCTTCATATGGAACAACAAGAAACCCAGGATTGCTAAAACAATTCTCTACAGCAAAAGATCTTCAGGAGGTATCTCCATCCCTGATCTCAAGCTGTACTATAGAGCAACAAGACTAAAAACTGCATGGTACTGTCATAGAAACAGACTGCTTGATCAATGGAATTGAATAGAAGACCCTGACATAAATCCACATACTTATGGACACCTGATTTTTGACAAAGATGCCAAAACCATTCACTGGAAAAAAGACAGCATCTTCAACAAATGGTGCTGGTCTAACTGGATGTCTACATGTAGAAAAATGCTAATAGATCCACACTCATCACCCTGCACAAAACTAAAGTCCAAGTGGATCAAAGACCTCAACATAAAACCAGACACATGAAACAACTTAGAAGAAATAGTGGGGAAGAGCCTTGACCTCATTGGCACAGGAGACAACTTCCTGAACATGACACCAACAGCACAGGCTCTAAGAGCAACGATCAATAAATGGGACCTCATGAAACTGAAAAGCTTCTGTAAAGCAAAGAACACTGTCGTCAGAACAAAACAACTGCCTACAGATTGGGAAAGGATCTTCACCTACCCAATATCTGACAGAGGACTAATATCCAGTATATATAAAAAACTAAAGAAGTTAAACAGCAAAAAATTAAGTAATCCAATTAAAAATGGAGTACAGAGCTACACAGATAATTCTAAATAGAGGAATATCGAATGGCAGAGAAACACTTAAAGAAATGTTCAACCTCATTAGCCATCAGGGAAAAGCAAATCAAAATGACCCTAAGATTTCACCTTACACCCATCAGGATGGCTAAGATCAAAAACTCAAATGACAGCACATGCTGGAGAGGTTGTAGAGAAAGGGGAACTCTCCTCCATTGCTGGTGGGAATGTAAACTTGTACAACCACTCTGGAAAACAATCTGGCCATTTCTCAGACAACTAGGAATAGTGCTTCCTCAAGATCAAGCTATACCACTCCTACCCATATACCCAAAATAGTTTCAAGTACTCAATAAGGACTTTTGTTCAACCATGTTTGTAGCAGCTGTATTTGTAATAGCCAGAAGCTGGAAACAGCCCAGATGCCCCTCAGTGGAGGAATGGATGCACAAATTGTGGTATTTCTCCACGAAGGAATATTACTCAGCAATAAAAAACAAGGAAATCATGAAATTTGCATGTAAATGGTGGGATCTAGCAAAGATCATCTTGTGTGAGCTATCCCAGAAGCAGAAAGATGCACATATACTCACTCATATAGAGATGTAAAATAGGATAAACCTACTAAAATCTGTACACCTAAAGAAACTAATCTAGAATGAGGACTCTTGCTAAAATGTCCAATTCCTATCCAGAAAGGCAAAGAGGCTGGACATCAGAAGAAGGAGAAAAGAGGGAACAAGTCAGGAGCCTGACACAGAGGACCTCTGAAAGGCTCTGCCCTGCAGACTATCAATGCAGATGCTGAGACTTAAGGGCAACCTTTGGGCAGAGTGCAGGGAATCTTAGGAAAGAAGTGGGAGCAGTAAGATCTGGAGAGCACAGGAATTCCTCAAGGAGAGCAACAAAACCAAAAATTCTGAGCACAGGGGTCTTTCCTGAAAATGATACTCCAACCAAGGACTATGAATGGAGATAACCTAAGACCCCTGCACAGATGTAGCCCATGGCAGTTCAGTATGCAAGTGGGTTCCATTGTTATAGGAACAAGGAATGTTTCTGACATGAACTGATTGGCCTGCTCTTTAATTACCTCCCCCTGAGGGGGAAGCAGCCTTACCAGGCCACAGAAGAAGACACTGCAAGCACTCCTGATGAGACCTAATTGACAAAGATCAGAAGGAAGGGAAAGACGACCTCCTCTATCAGTGGACTTGGGGAGGGGCATGCATGCAGAAGGTGGAGGATGGGAGGATTGGGTCAGGAGAAGGGAGAGAATTACAGGGGGGATACAACGTGAATAAAGTTTAATTAAAAAATAAATCCTCTGAATAGTATAGATACCAATTGAATACACGATGTGATACAAAAAATCTATGAAATGAACCCAGTATGATATAGTATCATTACCATCAGAATAGTCATTAACATACTTTAAATATATCCCTCATCCAAATTACTAAACTTAGATTGTCAAAAATAGCATTTAATGTAATAACCTAAAAATGATAGAATGTAGTTCACTTTGAAAGAGAGAAGCCCCACTGTTCTGATTAACTTGAATAAAAAACACTAATTGGTCCCAAGTGTGCATGCATGAAGTGTATCTACTAAAACATTTCTTCCTACTATTCTTTTATTAATAATTCAGTATTTGAAAAATTAGGCCTATCTATTTTTTATTAATTACAGTTTATTCATTTTGTATCACAGCTTTAGCCTCCTTCCTCATTCTCTCCCAAAACCACCCTCCCTCTTTTATCTCCTCCCATTCTTCCCTCCAAGTCTATTGATATGTGAGGTCCTCCACCCCTTCCCTCTGACTTTAGCTTATCAGGTCTCATCAGGACTAGCTGCATTGTTTTCCTCTGTGGCCTGGAAAGGCTGCTTCCTCCTCAGAAGGAGGTGATCAGAGAGCCAGCCAGTGCCCAATGTCCTTAGTCATCAGGGAAATGAAAATCAAAATGACTCTGAGATTTTACCTTACACCCATCAGAATGGCTAAGATCAAAAACTCAAGTGACAATACATCCTGTAGAAGATGTGGAAAAAAGGGAACCCTCCTCCATTGTTGGTGGGAATGTAAACTGGTACAACCACTTTGGAAGTTAATTTGGCGGTTTCCCAGACAATTAGGAATAGTGTTTCCTCAAGATCCAGCTATACAACTCCTAGGCATATATTCAACAGATGCTCAAATATACAACAAGGACATTTGCTCAACCATGTTTGTAACAGCTTTATTCATAATAGTCAGAACCTGGAAACAACCCAGTTGCCCCTCAACTGAGGAATGGATACAGAAATTGTGGTACATTTACATAATGGAATACTACTCAGTAATTAACAACAAGGAAATCATGAAATTGAATTCAAATGGTCAGAAGTAGAAACTATTGTCCTGAGTGAGGTGTCCCAAAAGCAAAAAGAGACACATGGTTATATACTCACTTATATGTGGATGCTAGACCTCTAAGACAGGATAAACATACTAAAATCTGTACACCTAAAGAAGCTAAGCAAGAAGGAGGACCCTGAATAAGATGATCAGTCCTCACTCAGAAAGGCAAACAAGATAGACACCAGAAGAGGGAGAAAACACGGAACAGGACAGGAGCATACAACAGAGGGCCTGTGAAAGACTCTACCCAGCAGGGTATCAAAGCAGATACTGAGGCTCATAACCAAACTTTGGGCAGAGTTCAGGGAATCTTATGAAAGAAGGGGGAGACAGAAAGACCTGGAGGGGACAGGAGCTCAAAAAGGAGAGCAACAGAAGCAAAATATCTGGGCCCAGTGGTCTTTTCTGAGACTGATTCTCTAAACAAGTACTATGCATGGAGATAACCTAGAACCCCTGCACAGATGTAGCCCATAGAAGCTCAGTCACTAAGTGGATATCCTAGTAAAGGGACCAGGGACTCTCCCTGACATGAACTGTTTTTGTTTCTTTGATACTTGTCAAAACCTACCTTCCTCTTTAGTAATAATGAGTTATCTCTTTGTTAAATCAATGTCAGAATGGTAGTATTCTTTTATTTGAAATCATTTATACTGTATTTTACATGACATTTCATTTGGCATTTTGAATGAACAATATTATTTGTTTAAAGTATTGTTTTCATTGTGATTTTGAAAGTGTAATGTAATGTTTGGGTATTAAGATAATATATTACATGTAACTAGGAAAAGTAGAGAAGAAATGAATTCATGTAATGATTGAATACTCAGAAAAAATCTATGTAACCTTTTGAAAGTTATTAATTAATATAGACTTTAGATTCTGTTATCTCAATATTTGCCAATTAATAAGCCATTAAAAACAAGTGATGTAAAGCAAACATGACGGTTAATTTTAACCATAAACTTGACACAACCTAGAACCACCTTTGAAAATGGCATTTTCAAATGATGTAGAGCAGGGCATCCTGGGGCAAGATTGTCTTGCTTGCTCTTGGAGAAGAGAAGACACCCTGAATACAGAAAAAAAATCATCTCATTAGATGGGATCTGAAATGCATAAAAGTAGCAAAAAGTTAGTTGAGCTGTAGCAACAAGCATGGATGCATTTGATCATTGTCTCTTTTACCTTATCTATGGACATGATGTGACCAGATGCTCCTGCCTTGTTTTCTCTTCACTGATGGAGTATATTCTGGAGTTGTAAGCCAAACAAACACTTCCTTTTCTATGTTACTTATTGTCATGTCTATTACCACAGCAACAGAAATGAAACTAGAACTAAATATAAATAAAACTCTAGGTGAACTCAGAGGCTGGCTCTTTGATCATCTTCCCCTGTGGGAGCAGGCTTACCAGTCCACAAAAGAAGACAATGCAGCCACTCCTGATGAGACCTGATAGAATAGGGTAAGATGCAAGGGGAAGAGGACTTCCCCTATTGGTGGAGTTGGGGATGGGCATAGGAGAAGAAGAGGGAGGGAGGGAAGGATGGATTGGGAGGGGACAAGGGAAGGGTCTACAGTTGGGATACAAAGTGAATAAACTGTAATTAACAAATAAATAAATAAATTTAAAATATGTAATTTTGTTGTTTTCTTTGTTAAAGTCATAAAATTATGGGGGGATACAAAAGGAATAAAGTGTATTTAATAAAAGTTAAATAAAAAAAATTTAAAAAAAGTGACATGTATGTATTTTTAAGAATATTGTTTAGTGGTATCTAATATAATATATAGCATATATATACTTAACTATTTAATAGACAAACATGTCTTTTATGGAGTAAATTAAGATTTCTTTAAAATTAATCACACAAAGAAATAAAGCTTTATAATATTATAATATTATGCCACTTTATCAGCTAATGCTTACTCTAGAATACTTTTCAGAATGTACATAGAAAGATCTGTAGTTATATTTGCAGTTGATTTACAACTAAATTTTAGCTTTCAGCACACTATATTTGTATTACTCTTAAGCAAAACTTGGTCCAGAATTGATTATTAACCTTCAGTTGGACAAAATCATAATGACTGTGTCCTTTTAGACAATTGCTTCTTCATACTTCTTATATTGGTACTTTTAAAAGGGGTGCTCCAGTATCTTGCTCAGTGCAATCTATATATCACAGAATTTTAATTTAATTTTTTGAAAAACTGCAGAAAATGTCTTTTGCATTATGTGGCAGATTGGGTTGTTTAACCTTATTCTGTGATTTTTAGTTTTGTTATGTTGAGTTTCTGGAATTGTCTTAGCATCGAACAAGCTACAATATAGTAAGGGAATGTAGGGTTAATGTTGTTACAGCTATGCTAATATTTATTAAATGAAGGTGGATATGGATTTATGTTAATGTCTTGATACTTTGAAGTTATTAAAGGGGCTATATTCCAGTATATAACCTATCTTGTACTGCTTGCTATTTTGAGAGTTCTCAATTATATTCACAAGACATTTGCAGAAAGAATTTTAAAAAATATTTTTATATTATTATCATAAGTGTTTTCTCAGAAATGCATTTTTTGCTATTATTTATTTGTTTGTTTATTTATTTATTTATTTATTTATGGTGCTGTGATAAAGACCATGATCATAAAGAATTTAGGGAGAAAAAAGTTTTTATCTTATAGCTTACAATCTATAATGAAGGGAGTCAGGACAGAACTCAAGCAGGAATCTGGAGGCCAGGACTGAAGCAAACACTATGATAGAGTCCTGTATACTGGCTCATTATTCATGGCTTTCTATGACTGGTTTTTTACATTACCCAGGGCAGCCTATCCAAGGACAGTACCACACACAGTGATCTGGGCCTTCTCACAATACTCATTAATCAAGACTATAGCCAACAGACTTGCCACAGGCCAATCTTATGGAGGCATTTTCTGAATTTCTCTTTCCAAGTATGTCCAGGTTTCTGTCAATTTGATAAAAAAACATTCAGAACACCTCCCCATTTGTTTATCTATATTACTTCCTGTTCCTTCAGAAGACAAAGAAAATGAATTTACATTGTTTTAAGTTCCTAAGTTTGCCTTGACTTGTCATAGCAGAGTTATATGAAAACACCTGATGAAGAAGCTAAAGACATGGGGATGGTGGTTACCTCAGTAAAATGCCATCTTTTCTATAACTAGCTGATTCTACCACTCCTCAGGAAAGAATGCACAGCCTGTGGGAGCAGTCATAAACACATTTTATTAATGATTTAACTTCTTATTTTTACACAGGAATTGAGGTTGCAATTAAAACAGTGTTTGGGCCATTGAGTTATTGCCTACTAGTGCTAAATCTTCACTGAATCTTAGTCACTCATTCTAAAACAAAGGAAGAATGAGGTAAGGAGAAATGTAATGAAATTTAGCAAGACACATCTTTTAACATGAAGCAAAATTACTTTTTAAAAATGGCCTAGGATAATGAGATTCAGATATGATTTGCTGAACACTGTATGTGTTCATGTGTGTCATACTTACTCCAAAATATCTGTCTCTCATAAAATGAATCACACAGTCAAACAGCCTTATTCTTTTTATTTTTCCTTCTTTGCTGATGAACTAGATTAAGGAAATAATGAAGGCATAAATGATACATCCCAAATAATAGGAACTGAAAAATTAATCAGTTACCTGATCTAGTAGATTTTTTGTGATGATATGTTAATGACATAATAAATACAATTAATGATATAAAACGCTATTATTTTCACAAATGTAAACAATTCTCCAGCTATTCTTTTAACCAATCATGTACATCTTTGCTTCTATAATAAGATCATGGTCTACAGTGTTTTTCCAAATCTATAATGAAGTCCTTAAACTCTAATGTTGCTAATCCATCATTTAAAAATTATCTTTGTTTTGTTTTGTTTTTTATTTTAATTTTTATTTATTATTTAGTTATAGTTTATTAACTTTGTATCCCAGCTGTAGACCCCACCCTCATTCTTTTCTAATCCAACCCTCTTTCCCTCATCTCCTCCTATGCCCCTCTCCAAGTCCACTGATATGGGAAGTCCTCCTCCCCTTCCACCTGACTCTAGCCTGTCAAGTCTCATCAGGACTGGCTGCATTATCTTCCTCTGTTGCCTGGTAAGGATACTTCCTCCTATCTGACAGTTCTTTGGATGGTTATGTCACATCAAGTAACATTTCCTATACTGGAGGATTGACATAATCAAAGATAGCATTTAAATATACCATATGCATACCTAAGCTAAAATTTTAAGAAAACTAACAGATATGGAAAGAGAGTTACAATGTTTATATGTTCTTTTTGTAATATATAATAAAGCAATGATTTTTATTTATGTCAAAACCAAAAAAAAAAAAAAACCAAAAAAACCTGGGCTCAGGGTTCTTTTCTGAGACTGATACACCAACCAAGGACCATGCATGGATATAACCTAGAACCCTGCACAGATATAGCCCATGGCAGCTCAGTCTCCAAGGGGGTTCCCTAGTAACGGGAACAGGGACTCTCTGACATTAATTCAGTAGCCTACTCTATGATCACCTCCCTTTGGGAGGGGTGCAGCTTTACTAGTCCACAGAGGAAGACAATGAAGCCACTCCTGATGAGACCTGATAGACTATGCTCTATGATCAGATGGAAGGGGAGGAGGACCTCCCTTATCAGTGGGCTCGGGGAAGGGCACAGGTAGAGAAGAGGGAGGGAGTGTGGGGTTGGGAGGCAGTAAGGGAGGCAGCTACAGATGGGATACAAAGTAAATAAAATGCAATTAATAAAAAATTGATAATTTTTAAAAAGACTTAAAATGAATAATTATTTAACACAAAAGATAATTTTTAGTTGAATTGCCTTATATTTGATACAATTAGAAGTTATTTAATGAAGATGACACATATATTATGTCTTCCAACATATAAAAAATTGGTTTGGTACTCAAGGGGGCTGCCCCTTCTCTGAGGTGAAGTGGATGGGGGGATAGGCAAGAAACATTTGAGGATGAGACTGGGAAGAAAGGAGGGAGGGGGCTGTGATCAGGCTGCAAAGCTATTAAATCAATAAATTAATGAAAAAGTAAGTTCAACAGTAATCACAAAGTTATTATTTCAGTTGGGTCTGTTGATTTTAGCATAAATGAACCACACAGTTCAGTTTCATTCTCTTTTGTGATGTACAATAAGAGTCAGGAAATATATTATTTCTCTCTGTATGTTAATTCTTCCTTCTGAATCTATCAAAATGTTTGTAATTTTTATAGGAAGAACTGAAGGTGAAATGACTTATTATTTATATTTTTAAGGAATTGCTTGAAAACTTCCTTTCAACCAAATTATTTATTACTGAAGTTTGAAAATGAGATGCCTCCCATTGACTCATGTTTCTAAACATTTGTTCATCAACTAGAAACAGTCTCTGGAAAAGTTGTAAAACCTTTAGTAGGTGGAGCATTTCTGAAGGGAATGGAACACTAGAGGCAGACTTATAGCCCAGCAACATTTCCTATTTGCTCCTCTTCCTGATGATTGATGTAGTATGATTTTCAGGACTCAGATTCCTCCTCCATCATGCCTTCTTCAACGTAATGGGATGTATCTCTTCAAAATGTAAGCCCAAGTAAATCTTCTCAGTTATTTTGTCATTGCAAAAAAAAAAGTTTTTGTAGGTGTATGTGTTTAACTCTGTGTCTTCGACTTGATTCCACTGCTCCCCCAGTCTGTTTCTATGCCAGTACCATACCTTTTTTATTGCTGTTGCTCTATAGTACAGCTTGAGAGTGGGATGGAGATCTTTTATTGTACAGGATTGTTTTAGCTATTTTAGTTTTTTTTTTCCATATGAAATTGAGAATTGTTCTTTCTTTCTTTTTTTTAAATTTATTTCTTAATATTAGTTACAATTTATTAACTTTGTTTCCCAGCTGTATCCCACACCCTCATTCTCTGCCAGTCCCACACTCTCTTCCTCATCTTCTCCCTACCCCTTTCCACGTCCACTGATAGGAGAGGACCTCCTCCCCATTCATCTGACCCTAGTTCATTAGGTATCTTCAGGCCTGGCGCAAAGTCCTCCTCTGTGGCCTAGCAAGGCTGCTGCTCTCTCTGGTGGGTGGGGAGGAGGTCAAAGAGCCAGCCATTTAGTTCATGTCAGAAATAGTCTCTGTTCCCCTTACTAGGGTACCCACTTGGATACTGAGCTACCATGGGCTGCATCCAGGAAGGGATTCTAAGTTATGTCCATACATGGTCCTTGGTTGGAAATACAGTCTCACAAAAGACCCCTGTGTGCAGATATATTTGGACCTTGTGTAGCTCCTGTCATCTCCAGGTCATATTTACTTCTTTAATATGATTCCCTGTATTCTGCTGAAGGTTTGGTTATGAGTCTCAGTATCTGCTTTGATACAGTCCTAGGTAGAGGACCTTAGTGGTAGGCTCCTGTCCTGTTACTTGTTTTCTCCTACATCCAATGTCCATTCCATTTGTCTTTCTTTCAATGGCTCTATAAAATTGTATTGATATTTTGATAGGAATTGCATTGAATCTGTAGACTTCTTTGATAAGATATCCACTTTAACTATGTTAATCTTACTGATCCATGAGCATGAGATATCTTTCCATCTTTTGTTACCTTTTTCAATTTCTTTCTTCAAAGACTTAGAGGAGAGGATCTAGAACCTTTGTTCAAAGACAGCCCACTAACTGTTTAGTTTCCAAGTGGGTTTCCCCTAGTAAGGGCTACAGGAGCTGACTCTGATATGAACTCAGTGGGTGGCTCTTTGATCACCTTACCCTGGGAGAGTACAGCCTTGCCAGGCCACAAAGGAAGATGATGTAGCCAGAATTCATTAGCTAGATAAGCTAGAATCGCATAGCAGGAGAGAAGGTCCTCCCTTATGAGTGGAGTAGGGAAAGGGCATAGGGGGAGAAAAGGGAGGGTGGGTGTGACTGGGATGAGATGAGGGATGGGACTGGAGCACAGATACATAGTGAATAAATAGTAATGAATAAAATTTTGAATGAAATTAAATTGAAAACAACAGTATACCAGGAGGTAAATATGACAAAATAGTATTTCAAGTTTAGATTTTAGTCATTTGTTAGAGTCCACTTAAGCTATTTTAGTGAGATATTTCAATACTCTTAATTCATTAGTAGGCTCTTTATAATATGTAATTTCCAGTTAATTCTAAGATCATGGCTATTATGAACATCAATAGAACCCATAACATGCCATGAGAATTTCTGCTAAATAAAGACTAAGTTTTCAGTTTCAAAAGGCTCCATTTATTGATTGTTGCTCTTAGAGCCTGTGCTGTTAATGTTATGTAAAGGAAGTTGTCTCCTACGCCAATGAGTTCTAGGCTCTTTCCCACCTTTCTTTCTAACCAATTTAGAGTACTTGGTTGTATGTTAAGGTCTTTGATCCACTTGAACTTTCATTTTCTGCAGGGTGATAAATATGGATCTATTTTCATTTTTCTGCATGTAGATATCCAGTTGGACTAACATCATATGTTGAAGATGCTGTCTTTTTTCCACTGAATGGTTTTGGATTCTTTCTCAAAAATCAAGTATTCATAGGTATGTGGGTTTATTTCTGGGTCTTCTATTTGGTTCCACTGATCTTCCTTTCTGTTTCTATCCCAATACCATGCAGTTTTTATTACTATAGCTCTGTAGTACAGCCTCAGGTCGGGCATGGAGATACCTCCAGATGATCTGTAAAGCAAAAGACATTGTCATCAGAACAAAAGGAAAGCCTACAGACTGGGAAAGGATCTTCACTAACCCTATATCTGACAGAGGGCTGATATCCAGTATATATAAAGAACTAATGAAGCTGAAAGCAGCAAACCAAGTAATCCAATTAAAAAATGGGGCAGAGAGCTAAACAGAAAATTCTTTGTAGAGGAATATAGAATGGCAGAGAAACACTTAAACAGATGCTCAAAATTCTTAGCCATCAGAGAGATGCAAATCAAAACGATCCTGAGATTTCACCATATACCAATCAATATGGCTAAAATCAAAAACTCAAATGACAACACATGCTGAAGAGGATGTGGAGAAAGGGGAATCCTCCTCCATTGCTGGTGGGAATGTAAACTGGTACAACTGCTTTGGAAGTCAATCTGGTGCTTTCCCAGACAGTTAGGAATAGTGCTTTCTCAAGACCCAGCTATACCACTCCTAGTCATATAACCAAAATTTGCTTAAGTACACAACAAGGACCTTTGCTCAACCATGTTTGTAGCTTTATTTGTAATAGCCAGAACCTGGAAACAACCCAGATGTCCATCAATGGAGGAATGGATACAGAAATTGTGGTACTTTTACACAATGAAATACTACTCAGCAATCAAAAATGAGGAAATCGTGAAATTTGCAGGCAAATGGTGGGATCTAGAAAAGATCATTCTGAGTGAAGTATCCCAGGAGGAGAAAGACAAACATGGTATATATTCGCTTATATAGACCTACAAGATATGATAAACACAATGAAGTCTATACACCTAAAGAAGACAAATAAGAAAGTGGACATGGAGTAAGATGATCAATCCTCACTTAGAAAGACAAATGGGATATGCATTGGACATATGACTGGAGTCTACAGCAGAAGGCATCTGAAAGACTCTACCTAGCAGTGTTTCAAAACAAATACTAAGACTCATAACCAAACCTTCGGCAGAAAGCGAGTTAGTATGATGTGGAAAGGATAATGACCTACAAGATATGATAAGCATAATTAAATCTATACACCTAAAGAAGATAAACAAGAAAGAGAACCCAGGGTAAGACGATTAATCCTCACTTAGAAAGACAAATGGGATGTGCATTGTATGTAGGAGAAAACAAGTACCAAGACAGGAGCTTACTGCAGAGGATCTCTGAAAGACTCTATGGAGCAGTGCATCAAAAAAGATACTGAGACTCATAAGCAAACCTTTGATAGAATGCAGGTCATCATATCAAACAAGGGACATTAATATGACATGGATAGGATAGGATCTCGACAAGGACCAAATATATCTGGGCAAAGGGGTCTTTTCTGAGACTGACACTCCACCAAAGACCATGAATGGGTATAACCTAGAACCTCTGCTCCGAATTAGCCGGTGGTAGTTGAGTAACTAATTGATTTTCCATAGTAAGAGGAACAGGGATTATATCTAACAGGAACTCAGTGGCAGGCTCTTTGACCTCCCCACCACCCAAGAGAGGAGCAGGCTTGCTAGGCCACAGAGGAGGACTTGGCAACCAGTCCTGAAGATACCTGATAAAACAGAGTCAGATGAAAGGGGAGGAGGACTGGAAAAGTGGACTTGGAAAGAGGCAGGGAGGAGAGGAAGAGGAGGGAGGAAGGGTAGGATTGGGAGGGAATGAGGGAGTGGGATACAGCTGGGATA
The DNA here is from genome assembly GCA_010120015.1 of Rhombomys opimus. NCBI lineage: Eukaryota > Metazoa > Chordata > Mammalia > Rodentia > Muridae > Rhombomys > Rhombomys opimus. The sequence goes on along the minus strand of REGO01000558.1, from coordinate 123,439 downwards.
CAGAGTTAATTCATGTTTAAAGTATTGGAGAGATCAGGGATACAAGGCACATACCTGAACATAGTAAAGGCGATATACAGCAAGCCTATAGCCAACATCAAACTCAATGGAGAGAAACTTAAATCATTCCCACTGAAATCAGGGACAAGGCAAGTCTGTCCACTCCCTCCATATCTTTTCAACATTGTTCTTGAAGTCCTAGCTAGAGCAATAAGAAAATTGAAGGAGATCAAGGGGATAAAAATAGGAAAGAAAGAAGTCCAAGAAGTATCACTATTTGCAGATGGTATGAGAGTATACCTGAGTGACCCCAAAAACTCTACCAGGGAACTCCTACAGCTGACTAACAACTTCAGCAAAGTGACTGGATACAAAATTAACTGAAAAAAATCAGTAGCCTTCCTGTATACAAAGGACAAAAGGGCCGAGAAAGAAATTAGGGAAACAACACCCTTCACATTAGCCACAAAGGACATAAAGTACCTTGGTGTGAACCTAACCAAGCAAGTCAAAGACTTGTATGAAAAAAAAAATTCCAGTCTCTGAAGAAGATTTAGAAGAAGATATCAGAAGATGGAAAGATCTACCACGCTCATGGCTTGGCAGGATTACAATAGTAAAAATGGCCATCTTACAAAAAGCAATCTACAGATTCAATGCAATTCCCATCAAGTTATCAACACAATTCTTTACAGACCTTGAAAGAAAAATTCTCACCTTCATATGGAACAACAAGAAACCCAGAATTGCTAAAACAATTCTCTACAGCAAAAGATCTTCAGGAGGTATCTCCATCCCTGATCTCAAGCTGTACTATAGAGCAACAATACTAAAAACTGCATGGTACTGGCATAGAAACAGACTGCTGGATCAATGAAATTGAATAGAAGACCCTGACATAAATCCACATACTTATGGACACCTGATTTTTGACAAAGATGCCAATTCCATTCACTGGAAAAAAGACAGCATCTTCAACAAATGGTCCTGGTCTAACTGGAAGTCTACATGTAGAAAATGCAAATAGATCCATATTTATCACCCTGCACAAAACTAAAGTCCAAGTGGATCAAAGACCTCAAAATAAAACTAGACACACTAAACCGCTTAGAAGAAAAATTGGGGAATACCCTTGAACTCATTGGCACAGGACACAACTTCCTAAACAGAACACCAACAGCACAGGCTCTAAGAGCAACAATCAATAAATGGGACCTCATTAAACTGAAAAGCTTCTGTAAAGCAAAGGATACTGTCTTCAGAACAAAAGGACAATCTACAGATTGGGAAAAGATCTTCACCAACCCTGTATCTGACAGAGGGCTAATATCCAGTATATATAAAGAACTAAAGAAGTTAAACAGCAAAAAAATCAAGTAATCCAATTAACAAATGGGGTACAGAGCTAAACAGAGAATTCTCTGCAGAGGAATATCGAATGGCAGAGAAAGACTTAAAGAAATGCTCAACCTCATTAGCCATCAAGAAAATGCAAATCAAAACAACCGTAAGATTTCACCTTACACCCGTCAGAATGGCTAAGATTAAAAAGTCAAGAGACAACACATGCTGGAGAGGTTGTGGAGAAAGAAGTACCCTCCTCCACTGCTGGTGGGAATGTAATCTTGTACAACCACTCTGGAAAGCAATCTGGCGCTTTCTCAGACAACTAGGAATAGCTCTTCCTCAAGATCCAGCTATACCACTCCTAGGCATATATCCAAATGATTCTCAAGTACACAATAAGTACATTTGCTCAATCATGTTTGTAGCAGCCTTATTTGTAATAGCCAGAAGCTGGAAACAGCCCAGATGCTTCTCAGTGAAGGAATGGATGCACAAATTGTGGTATATCTACACAATGGAATATTATTGAGCAATAAAAAACAAGGAAATCAAGAAATTTGCAGGTAAATGGAGGGATCTGGAAAAGATCATCCTGAGTGAGCTATCCCAGAAGCAGAGGGATGCACACTGTATATACTCACTCATATAGACATATAATATAGGATAAACCTACTAAAATCTGTACACCTAAAGAAACAAGTTAAGTGGGAGGACTCTTGCTAAAATGCTCAATTCCTATCCCAAAAGGCAAAGCGGATGGACATCAGAAGAAGGAGAAAAGAGGGAACAAGTCAGGAGCCTGACACAGAGGACCTCTGAAAAGCTCTGCACTGTAGACTATCAATGTAGATACTGAGACTTAAGGGCAACCTTTGGGCAGAGTGCAGGGAATCTTAGGAAAGAAGTGGGAAACAGTAAGATCTGGAGAGGACAGGAACTCCATAAGGAGAGCCAAAAAATCTGAGCACAGGGGTCTTTCCTGAGACTGCTATTCTAATCAAGGACTATGCATGGAGATAACCTAAGACCCCTGCACAGATGTAGCCCATGGCATTTCAGTATCCAAGTGGATCCCATTGTGTTAGGAACAGGGACTGTCTCTGACATGAACTGATTGGCCCGCTCTGTAATTACCTTCCCCTGAGGGGGAAGCAGCATTATCAAGCCACAGAAGAGGACAAGGCAGCCACTCCTGATGAGAATTAATTGACTAGGATCAGAAGGAAGGAAAAGAAGTCCTTCCCTATCAGTGGACATGGGGAGAGGCATGCATGCAGAGGGTGGAGGAAGGGAGGGATTGGAAGGGGAGGAGGGAGGGAACCAAGGAGGGATACAAAGTGAGTAAAGTGTAATTAATAAAGGAAAATAAATAAATAAATAAAATGTAACTAATAATAAAATATTAAAAAAGACTGTTTTCAAAACTGACTTACTTATACTATTCATCTTATAGTTCAGTGTCACCATTTTAGATATGTTTCCACATAAATAAACTTTGTGAGATATTTCATTTCTGAAAACTACAATTGTAATACTAATTCAAATGTTAATGATATAAGAAATTACTGTTTGTATGTTTCTAAATTTCATATGTCACAGTGGTACATGGTACATGTCACCCTGGTATCATATCTATAATAATTGTATACTATATTAAAATTAAGATGCTACCTTCATATCATTAGAAGGAAATAAATGATTACCCAAGGCCTGTATTATTATTGCATCATGATCAAAGCTCTAGTTATTGAAAACAAATTAGTCAAATATTTCTTTCTGTGTGATATCTCAAGGCTTTGAGATATAAAAATGACTACACAATCAACCTCACTTCCAGAACCATAGACTGACCGAGGATTACAAAGATATAGATTGTTGTATATCTATATCTTTGTAATCAGTTATATGAACATCAGTTCATAAACAAGATTGGTCAGAAGTCTCTTTCTTTGTTGGGTCTTTATGTGGTTTAGGTAGGAAGGTGACTGTGACCTCATAGAATGAGGTTGGTAATGGAGTTAGCTCTTCATTGAAGGTCTGGTAGAATTCTGCACTGAAACCATCTTGCCCTGGGTGTCCTGTTTTTCTTTTCTTTTCTTTTCTTTTCTTTTCTTTTCTTTTCTTTTCTTTTCTTTTCTTTTCTTTTTTTTCTTTTCTTTTTCTTTTCTTTTCTTTTCTTTTTTCTTTTTTTGTGATGGGAGACTTTTGATGGCTGCTTCCATTTCTTTAAAGGAAGTAGTACTATTTAATTTATTTCTCTGATCTAGACTCAGCTTTGATACATGAAATCTATCCAGAAAATTGTCCATTTAATTTACATTTTCATTTTTTTTGCATATATGCTTTTGAAGTAGGACCTAATGATTCTTTGTATTTCCTTGGTGTCCATTATGATGTACCCCTTCTCATTTCTGATTTTGGTGATTTGAATAGTGTCCCTCTAGCTTTTAGTTAGTTTGGCTAAGGGATTGTCTATCTTGTTGATTTTCTCAAAAAAAACAGCTCTTGGTTTTATTGATTATTTGACTTGTTTTCTTTGTTTCTAATCTATTCTTTTCAGCTCTGAGTTTGCTTATCTCCAGCCCTCTACTACTCTTCAATCTTACTGCTTTCTTTTTTTTTCTAGTGCTTTCAGGTGTGTTGTTAAGTTGTTTGTACTAGATGTGTCAAATTTCTTAATTAAGGCAATTAGAGAACTTCAGACCAATGTCACTTATGACACAAAAATACTAAATAAAATCATCGCAAACCAAATCCAAGAATATATTATAGATAACATCCACCACGACTAAGTAGGCTTCATCACAGGCATGCAGGACTAGTTCAGTATATGGAAATCTACGAATGTAATCTATCATATAAATAAACTGAAAGAAAATAAACACATGATCAATTCCTTAGATGCTAAAAAATCATTTGACAAAATCCAACATCCATTCATCTTTAAAGTATTGGAGAGATCAGGGATACAAGGTACATATCTAAACATAGTAAAGGCAATATACAGCTAGCCTATAGCCAACATCAAACTAAATCAAGAGAAACTTAAAGCAATCCCACTGAAATCATGGACAAGGCAATGCTACACTCTCCTTATTTCTTCAACGTAGTACTTGAAGTCCTAGCCAGAGCAATAAGACAACGAAAAGAGATAAAGGAAATACAAATCAGAAACAAAGAAGTCAAAGTATCACACTTTGAATACGATATAATAGTATATACAAGTGACCCCAATATTCTACCAAAGAAACCTTCAGCTGATAAACCACTTCAGCAAAGTGGCTGGATACAAAATTAACCCAAAATATCAGAAGCCCTCCTGTATACAAAACTTAAATTAGGGAAACCACTCCCTTCATGATAATTTCTCTCTCTCTCTCTCTCCCTCTCTCTATCTCTCTCTCTCTCTCCTTCTCTCCCTCTCTCTCCCTCTCTTTCTCTCTCCCTCCCTCCCTCTCTCTCTCTCTCTCTCTCTCTCTCTCTATATATATATATATATATATATATATATATATATCCAACTTCATGTCTCTGAGGAAAGAAACTGAAGAAGAAATCAGAAGATGGAAAGATCTCCCATGCTCATGGATCAGTAGAACTTATATAGTGAAAATGGCCATCCTACTAACATAATCTACAAATTTGATGCAATCCCTATCAAAATACCAACACAATTCTTTACAAATCTTGAAAAAAATTCTCAATTTCATATGAAAAAGCAAACAATCAGACAAAAAACAGAGTAGTTAAAACAATCCTATACAATGAAAGATCTTCTGGAGGTATCTCCATCCCTGATCTCAAGCTGTACTATAGAGCAACAATAATGAAAATGGCTTAGTACTGGCATAAAAACAGACTGGAGGATCAATGAATTCCTTCGTTTATCTCTTTTATATTTTCTTTATTATCATTTATTACAATTTACACAAATTCCATTCCTGCTGTGGCTCCCTCCCTCATCTCCTCCCAATCCCACCCACCCTTCCTCTCTCGCTATGCCCCTCCCCTAGTCCACTGATAGGGAAGGTCCTCCTCCACTTTTGTTTGACCCTAGCCTATAGGGTTTCATCAGGATTGGCTGCATTATCGTTCTCTATAGACTGGCAAGGCTGTGCCAGCCAGGGGGAGGTGATCAGAGAGCCTATCACTGAATTCACGCCAGAGAAAGTCCCTGTTCCACTTACTAATAAAACTCCTTGGAGACTGAGTCTATGGGTGACATCTGAGCAGGGGTTTTACATCCTCCCCATGCATTGTTCTTGGTTATGGTATCTGACTCAGAAGGGCCCCCAGGGCTCAATTTTATTTATTTATTTATTTTGGCTCTGTTGTTCTCCTTTTGGGGCTCCAGTCCCCTCCAGTTACGTGTATCTCTCCCTTCTTTCATAAAATTCTATGCCCTCTGCCCAAAGTTTGGCTAAGATTCTCAGGCTCTGCTTCAATATATCAATCACTAGAGTGTTTCAGAGGCCCTCTGTGGTAGGCTCCTGTCCTGTTCCCTGTCTTACAACCATCAGAATGGCTAAGATTAAAACTCAAGTGACACCACATGCTGGAGAGGATGTGGAGACTCCCCCATTGCTGGTCGGAATGTAAACTTGTACAGCCACTTTGTAAATCAATCTGGCACTTTCTCAGAAAATTAGGAATAGTGCTACCTCAAGATCCACGTTTACCACTCCTAGGCATATATCCAAAATGTTCTCAAGTATACATCAAGAACATTTACATATCCATGTTTGTAGCAGTTCTATTCATAATAGCCAGAAACTGGAAACAACCTAGATGTCCCTCAACTGCAGAATGGATACAGAAATTGTGCTGAATTTTATATAATGGACTACTACTTATCAGTTAAAAATAATGAAATTTTCAGTCAAATTGATGGAAATGGAAAAGACCGTCCTGAGTGATGTACCCAGAAGCAGAAAGACACATGGTATATACTCACTTATAAGTGGATATTAGCAGTATAATATAAGATAAACATACTAAAATCAATAGTCCTAAAGAAGGAAAACAACAAGGATGACCCCAAGGAAGAGGGTAAAACCTGATTCAGAATGACACACAGGATAGACAATGTAAGACAGGCAATGGGACAGGAGCCTTACCCAGAGTGCTGCTGAAAGACTCTAACCATCAGGGTATTGAAACAGCTACTAAAACTCTTAGGCAAATTTTCTCCTGAGTACATGGAATCTTATAAAAGGAGGGAGATAGAAACACCTAGAGGGCTCAGGAACTCTACCAGTTGACCAACTGACCCAAAAATATGGGCTCATGGGGTCCTGTAGAGACTGATGAATCAACCAATGACCATGCATGGAGAGGACTTAGACCCCTTGCTCAGATGTAATCCATAGGCTGCTCAGTTTCCAAGTGGGTTCTCTAGTAAGTGAATTATGGGCTGTATCTGACATGTACTGCTTTTGATCTCCTTCTACTGGTGCAGTGCTCTAATTAGACCACAGAGAAAGAAGATCCAGGCAGTTCTGATGAGATCATATAGGCTAGGGTCAGATAGTAGGGGAGGAGAGCCTCCCATATCAGTGGACTAGGGAAGGGACATAATGGGGAGAGAAGGTAAGAGGGTCGGACTGGAAGTACGTGAGTGAGGGGGTACAGCCAGGATATAAAGTAAATAAATTGTCATAAATAATAATACCAATTTTTTAAAATTTTATTTTTCTCATTAGTTACAGTTTGTTAATTCTGTATCCCAGCTGTATCCCTCATTCCCTCCCCAATCCCTCCCTCCCTCCCTCATCTCCTCCCTGCCCCTTTCCAAGTCCACTGATAATGGAGGAACTCCTCCCCTTTCATATGACTCCATTTTGTCAGGTATTTTCAGGACTGGCTGCAAAGTCCTCCTCTGTGGCCTAACAAACAGTCCTGCTCCTCCCTTGGGAGGTGGGGAT
>REGO01000558.1:99173-112329 GCA_010120015.1 Rhombomys opimus | reverse complement strand
TTCTAGGAAGTCTTTAATTTATTTCCTTATTTCTTCCTTAACCCAGTTTTCACTGAGTAAGAAGTTGTTCAGTTTCCATGTGTGTGTAGGTTTTTGGTTATTTCCATTATTGTTGATGTCCAGCTTTAGTCCATGGTGGTCTGATAGAATACAAGGGAGTATCTCAATCTTTTTATATCTGTTGAGGCTTCCTTTGTGACCAACTATATGGTCTATTTTGGAGAAGGTTCCAAGAGGTGCTGAAATGAAGATATACTCTTTTGAGTTTGGGTAGAAAGATCTCTAGATGTCTATTAGGTCCATTTGGGTCCATTTGATTTAGGGACTCTGGAAGTGCTTTTATTTCCCTATTTGGTTTCTGTCTAGTTGATCTGTCCCTTGGTGAGTGTGGGGTGTTGAAGTCACCCACTATTAGGGTATTGGGATCAATGTGTGGTTTAAGCTTTAATAATGTTTCATTTCTGTATGTAGGTGCTCTTGTATTTGGGGAATAGATGTTTAGAATTGTGATGTCTTCTTGGTGAATTTTTCCTTTGATGAATATGTAGTGCCCCTCTATGTCTTTTTTGATTAGTTTTGGTTGAAAATCTATTTTGTTAGATAATAGGATATCCACTCCTGCTTGTTTTTTGGGTCCATTTGCTTGAAAAACTGTTTTCCAGCCTTTTACTCTGAGGTAATGTTTATCTTTGTTTCGTAGGTATGTTTCTTGGATACAGCAGAATGTTGGTTCCTGTTTCCACACCCATTCTGTTAGTCTGTGTCTTTTTATTGGAGAGTTGAGTCCATTGATGTTGATATATAATAATCACCATTGAATGTTATTTCCTATTATTGTGGAGTTGGCGATGTTACTGTGAATCATTGCTTGTTTGCTTTTGATTTTTGTTGGAAATTATCTTATCCTATGTTTTCTTGGGTGTATTTGTTTTCATTGGATTGGAATTTTCCTTCTAGTATCTTCTGTAGGGCGGGGTTGCTGTTCAAATATTGCTTAACTTTAGTTTTGTCATGGAATATTTTATTTTCTCCATCTATGTTGATTGAAAGCTTTGCTGGGTAAAGTAGTCTTTGTTGGCATCTGTGGTCCCTTAGGGCCTGCATGATATCTCCCCAGGCCCTTCTGGCTTTCATAGTTTCTGATGAGAAGTCCGGTGTGATTCTGATAGGTTTGCCTTTATATGTTACTTGGCCTTTTTCCCTTGCTGCTTTTAGTATCTTTTCTTTGTTCTGTAGATTAAGTGTTTTGACTATGATGTGGCGTGAGGAGTTTCTTCTCTAGTCTATTTGGTGTTCTGTAGGCCTCATGTATGTTTGTGGACATCTCTTTCTTTTGGTTGGGAAAATTTTCTTCTATGATTTTCTTGAAAATCTTTTCTGGACCTTGTAGCCAGGACTCCTCTTTTTTTTTCAATTCCTATTATTCTTAGATTTTGCCTTTTCATAGGGTCCTTGATTTCTTGGATGGTTTGTGTTTGGGATTTTTCTGATTTTATTTTTACTTTGATAGATATATCAATTTCTGTGAGTGTATCTTCAGCACCTGAGATTCTCTCTTCCATCTCTTGTATTCTATTAGTGATGCTTACCTTTGTGATTCCTTCTCCTTTCTCTAAGTTCTTCAGTTCCAGGGTTTTCTCCGTTTGTGTTTTCTTTATTGATTCTAATTCTGTTTTCATGTCTTGCAACGTTTCCTTCATCTGTTTGACTGTGGATTCCTGTGTCTCCAAGATGGTCTCTATTTTTTTGTTTGTTTCTTCTCTTAGTGCCTTTGCTTCTGCCTCCAATTGTTTGGCTATATTTGCATGTGTTTCTTTAAGAGCTTCTTCATTCACTTTGTTTTTCTTTGTTTCTATTTGGGAGGCCAAATCTTAAAGGGATTTTTTTTTTGTATCTTCTTTAACTGTTTGAATCTCTATGACTATTTCTCTGAGATATTTGCTGGTTTCCTCTTTATGTGCCTCAAATAACTGGATAATCATCGCTTTAAAATCATTTTTTCTGTGTTTCTGCTGAGTTGGAGTGTCCAATAATTTTGGAGGTTGCCGGTGAAGCCATGATATCTTGATTTGCATTGGTTGTGTTCTTTCGCCAACCTCTGGCCATTTGGTTTTCTGTAGTGTTCATTGTCTGTTCCTGGATTATGCAGGTCAGACTGGTTTTTTCTCTGGTATCTGGAGAATTCTTCAGGAAAATGGGTGAGGTCTAGTGTTTTCAGTGTGTGCGTTTGTTATTCAGCTATACCTGTAGAAGGAAAGTTCGCAGGAGCAGAAGGACAAATGCGGGGTAGCATGTGTTTGAGCATGTGCTTGTGGGTGTGTCCTAAGGGACAGGGTATTGGTGAATGAAGAGGCCTTCAGTGTGTGAGAGGTGTGCCCTGCAGGCACTGAAGTTGTTGCAGGCGCTGAGGGATTGCAGGCGCTGTTGAATAATGCCCGCCTACTGATTTTACAAGTCTGCTGGTCTTTGGTGTCTATTCAGCTGGTATTTTGCCACTGATGTGTTTGATGGCCCATACAGTCACTGGCTGGGCAACCCTGTGTATTCCCTCCTGCCACTTGCAGACTTGGGGTCTGGGGAGGGTTGTATTGTGGGTCTGAGTCTCTATGGCTAGCACTGTATTGGGTGTACCCTCTTGTGGGGTGGAGTTTCGGTGGTGTGTGCACTCCTGCAGAGCTGGGTGGTGGTGGTATTGTGGGTGGTGTTCTGCGGGTCAAGAGCCCAGCAAGAGGGCCGTAGGTAGGGTGTGTTCTCCTCTGAGTGGTGGCATTGAGCAGGTAGTTACTGCTCTCCTCTGCGGCTGCGGGGTCTGGATCCCTGCCTCCCTGCTTCTGCTGGTCTTTGGTCCCAGACACTGAGCTTTGCGGCTTTGGTATCCAGGAAGAATTGTATTGTGGATGTGAGTCTCTGTGGTTAGCGCTCAGTGTTTGGAACTCTGTGATTGGGCCTGCGCTCCTCCTGTGAGGAGGTTTCTGGGGTTACTTCCCTCTGGCCGCTTGGGACATGAGCTGCACTGCACTTCCTGCTGCTGGTCTAGCTGGGGGATCGTGCCAGCAGGATGGGGAAGGGTATGCTCCTCTGGTCCAGAGGGCCCTGAGTGGGATGTGTGTCCAAGGAGGGGACGGGTGTTCAATGGGTGGTTACAGCAGATTGCTGCTGTAAAGGGCCCAGAGCACTGTCTCTGCTACCTTGATCTCCAGGATGTGAGCTTTGCGCTCAGCTGCCTGGTGCTGTCTTTGGGTTTCCCGGGGGAGCCCTGGAGAAGGGAAGCGCCCTATTTCCTTCCAGGAGAAGTCTGTGCCCAATCTAAATCTACTAGCACTCCACGATTCTGTGGTGGCCCCTCTCCTTTAGAAAGCCCAAAAGTCCAAATTCTAGCTTCGATTGACTCTCCACTCACCAATTCTGGAGATTCGTGTCTTCTGCCTCTACAAAAAGGTGCGCTCTGCTTGCTGCCATCTTGGAGTCTGGATCTCTGAGTCAATAATACCAATTTTTAAAGACATAAATTATTGCAATAAAATGTGTGTTACAATAGCCAAGTTTTAAGACAGTTAATCTGTGATCTTATAGGATAAAATAGAATTAATGAGTAAATATGAGAAAAATGATATCTAGGCACTCAAAGGATGAGTGGAAGAGATCTAGGCAAAAACATGAAACAGTATGGAAGTATAAACAGATTGGTACAAATGAACAAATACATTAAATCGAGGACCATCTGTCTAAAACAGTGAAGAAAACAAAAATAATGTTCCTGCAGGCTGAAGCAGAAATTGAAGCATCATTATAATTAAGTGACATAATAGAAAAAAATAATAACTAGGAAGAAGAGCATTCAGGCTTGTTTTTGTAAGCTGACTGTGTATCCATTTCTAAGTTGTCAGTCATAAAAAGTATAATAATACTGCTTTTTGTTGTTGATATTGTTATAGTCTTTATACTATAAGTAATCACTTATTGAAGTCTACTACAGACACTGGGATAAGTCATAGACAAAAATTTCAAAAGAGAAGCAAATTTGCCCAATTTATATTTTCAGACATTCATTTCTACATGACAAACGTGAAGCTTAGAGGCAAACCTGTTGATCCAATTACATCCACATCCCATAAGGATAGGGGAAAGAATGAGGGGGCACAGGGAAGAGAGGAAGTATGATTGGAGTGTAAAATAAATAACTAAAACAAATAAATCAATAAATAAACTTAATACTGGAATTTAGGCAGAGTAGGACAAATACCATCTGATTTCAAAAGTGGAATCTAAAAAATTGATGCCATTACATATAATATAGGATAGCCCTACTAAAATCTGTACACCTAAAGAAACTAATTAAGAGGGAGGACTCTTGCTAAAATGCTCGATTTTAGCAAGAGATTGGGACGGATTGGGACGGGAGGAGGGAGGAAACCACAGGGAGGATACAAAGTGAATTAAGTGTAATTAATAAAGAATTAAATATATATATATATATATATATATATATATATATATATATATATATAATAAATAAAAATAAAAAGCAGTGAATCAATAAGAAAAACTGATGCCATTGAAATAGATAGCAGAATAGTCATTTCAGTTCATTGGGGGTATTAAAGGGTAAAGAGGCAGGAGAGGAATTTGTAAAGGAATACAATATCAGTCTCTTTTCTCCATTCTTATATATTCCTCTTCCTGCTCTCCCACTGTCCAAATAATTCCACTTTTATTTTCATATGTCATTTATATTTCTATCTATCTATCTATCTATCTATCTATCTATCTATCTATCTACCTATCTATCTATTAATCTACCCATGCTATGCAATCTAGCTATCCATCCACATATGGATATCTCTCTTCTTGCTTCTATCTGTATTTGTGTGTGTGTGCAAATATGTTTGAAAACTTATTTTAAGATGTTGCGGAGAGTTCTATGAAGTGTGTTTTCTTTATCTATCCTATTCTATGATAAATAAATATTACGCAAAACAAGCTTGTAAGTGACGAAAGACTCCCATTGAGCTGATCATTTTATAAGTGAGTTTTTCAAGATTAATTTTAATTACATGTATGTATATGTGTATTAGCATTTGGGTATGAGCATGATGACCTATTTGGAGCCCACAAGGGAGTAAAGATACCTTTACTGGAATCGCACTGGTGATTGTGACCCATCCAACACAAACTTTAGAAGCTAAACTCACCTTCTCTGCAATGAAATATGGGCTCTTAATAACTGTGTGATGTTTCCAGCCCCTTATACAAATCTTATGTGCCTAAGCAAAAAGGGATACAAACTGTGTCTTAAAATCAAGATCAAAGTAACACAAGAAATTTTGTTATATGGTAGAATTCTGTTCTTTTTATAAAACAGTGTTTACCATTTTGAACATCATGTGTGGAACTGAGAACATTTTATTAGTGAAGTACAACAGACACAAAAGGACACATTTTCCTCCTTATGTATGTTTAATCTGAAGAAATTAAATTTAGAGTATAGAATATGAACAACAATGCTTGGCATGAGTACCCAAAGCCTTAGTTAAAGGAAGAGCCACTTTTTTCTTTCTTCTTTCTTTCCTTTTTTCCTTTCCTTTCTTTTTATTTCTCCCCCCCCATTTCTTCTTTTCAACAACATAATAAATGTAGCTACTAAGTGAGCAATATTACAATGTACTAGGAAAGGAACCTCAAGTGGTATCACAAAAGATGTTAAACATTTAAGATTATAAATGGATTGAATTCAATTGTACATTCTATACTGTACTAAAAAATAGAAACAACACTGGTTAGAATTACTGGTCCAGATGTATAATTTCAGTAGATTTAGTATACTGAGGTGGGAGGAATCTGTGTTTCATACTTATTTGTGTTGGGTTACAAAGCAAAATTGTCTCAAAACAAATTATAACATAACTTTGTACTCATGAAAATCTATGACTATTCTTTCCCTCTATCCAACTTTATCAGTTATCTGTTTTTCCATATAAATATCAGCTTGCCACCCATGTATCTATCTTTCTATCACTTGTTGATATATTACCAAGTTAAAGAGATACGTATGAAATGAAAATTTTCAACAACAATGAAATAAAATGAATTAAATGAGTTAAACAATGAATTAAAAAAATTCTGTTAACATGTTTTCCAGAACTTTTATAAAAATTGAGGTTTTAATCTGTGAATATCGTAAAAAAAGTGAATTTTCTTATTAGACAACTTAAACAAATTATTGATAGCTTTCTTGTGTTATGTATTTCTTTTTTGAGCATTTAAGAAAACCACTAAGAAACTGTTTCAGGTTTAATAATAAATACTAATTGAATAGACTCATTAATTGTATCTTGTTTTTAGACTGAGTAAAGAGTCACCACATAATTCTTTAATTGGATAGTATTTTTTAAGAATTACTTGTTTATTACTATCGTCATCATCACCTGACTATTATTCACTAGCATTACTGGAAAATCTGATTCACTCCTTAGTCCTAAAAAGTTGTATTTGCTCCATATATATATTTGAATTTCTAATCACTAGCATGTTTTTATGAATATATATATGAATTTCTAATTACTATCGTGTTTTTATGATTTTAAAAGTGAGTTATTTGTACCTACAGACATTAAAAATATAAGTCAGTTTCATATTGGTTAAGAGAAAATATTCATCAAAAAGATAGTAAATGATTTTGAAAGAAAAACTTAGCTCTGGAGATTTTCTGCCTATCAGTAAATAAATGTAGCAATAGTTCAGCAATATTTTCCATTTTGGATGCTCACAAGCAGGAAGATTATTTGTCACAATATTCAAATAATTTATTTGACTTCCTGAATATAAAGCAATATCTATTCAAGCTCTGCCATAGATTTATCCCAGCTTTCCTGGTCTTATGATATACCATTTACTTCCTGTAGCATTTACACACGACTTTATTTGCATGTGAGTTATAAGAATTATTATAAATGTAGTGACATGTTTAAAAAATTGCTCACTTTGGTAATAAGTAAGGTTATTGTCCTTTGTGCAAAGTAACAAACCATTCTGTCATGTATGAAAGATATTGATTTGAATACTTACAATGTACAATTTCTTCATGGCTGAAAGCACTTGGTGGTTTCAATCTTTTTGTCACCCATACATATTGCTTATCCACATAAAGAGTCTGATTACATAGATCAAGATTTATTTTCAATTATTAGTTGTAATTGTTTCCTGATTAAATGTATCTATTACCAGCACTACTGCATTCTTTCACAACCTTCTTTGCTTTCCCCTACAGCCACTATTTACAGTTCCCATCAGAATTTTTTTTTCTTGAAAACAATATTTGAGACTGTGTTATTGATTGGGATGCTTCCAGTAACTAATGACAAATAATGTGCAAAATAATGGTACTTTATTCTCTTGAATATATTTAACTATATTAAGTAAACATTTCATTTTTTAAAATCACTGAAGTTTAATGATATTTAATTTCATGTTTCTCAACTACATATTTTAGTAAAAAAAACTTTATATAATAAACTTTAAGTGTTTGGCTATGAAGTGTTTTGTCCCAGTGGACACTATATTCCCTGTTAAGTGAGCTATTTATTCTGACATTTGGGAGCTACTCAAGCTTCATTTAATAAAATAATAAACAGTGGTGTAAATGGGGAAATAAGAGTCAATGATTTTTCTTAGCCAAAGAGACATACTGGATAATGAAAAATAATTCTTGCTAATAGAAAAACACCCTGATATGTTTGCAAATTACTGTGTCCTTAATCTAGTATTACACTATTTGAGATCATGTTTGTAATGCACATATTAATCTGCAATAATTGAAATGATTTTTTTCTCCCATTTAAAGATATGAGGAGTGAATGATTTAATTAATTTTTCAAAGTCACAAATCGCATTTATAGGAGAGACTGAAATATACATTTATCATTGCCAGTGAAGTGTACTGTGTTTCCAAAGCAAATCAAGTCATTCTTCTCAGTCAAACTCCCTTAATGTTAAGTATTATCTTCTGATAAATTATTTGCTTTACCAGAAAAAAACTGCTAGTTTGGTCCTGCCGAATGGCCTGTTATGGGCCCTATGCCCCAGCAACATTTTCAGGGATAGTTTATTTGGCAGAGAATAATTAGAAGTCTTGGGGCTGAAATGATCTCAACTTATTCTCAAACAATTAACTGGGTTTTATATTTCACAGTTTGGGGGATCACAATGAGATCAAATGTACTGCAACACCAGTTGGTGACTTTTTGAGGAGGATTGAGTAGTTTGGCCTTGCTGGAAGAAGTATGTCATCTGAGAAGTGTTTGGGTGTAAAATGTGTCCTATGATTCTTAGGGCCTTTATGTCTGCCTCTTTTTCACACAAGATGAGTTCTTAAATGTTCCTTTCTCAATTACCTGGCTCTGCCATCATAGACCATAGCACTGTAGAATGGAAACTCTTAATATTGCAAGCTGGTTATTCTTCTTCTTATTATTTTTTTTCTTATTCTTATTCTTATTATTCATTCTTATTCTTATTTTTTTCTTATTATTCTCTTCTTCTTCTTCTTCTTCCTCTTCTTCTTCTTCTTTTTCTTAAAAGGAAACATGATTTATTTTCTCTGAGACTTATAAAATAAGGAATGGCACTTGGCTTGGCCAAAAAAAATTATTTCTATTTTTTTAAATTAATTACACTTTATTCACTTTGTATCCCAGTTGTAGCCGCCTCTCCCTTCCCCTCCCAATCCCATACTCCCTCCCTCTTCTTCACCTATTCTCCTCCTCCAGTCCAATGATAAGGGAGGTCCTCCTCCCCTGCCTTCTGACCTTCATCTACCTGGTCTCATCAAAACTGGCTTCATTGTTTTCCTCTATGGACCGATAAGGCTGCTTCCCCTTCAGGTAGAGGTGCTCAAAGAGCCAGCCCATGAGTTCATGTCAGAGACAGTCCCTGTTCCTATTACTGGGATACCATCTTAGACACTGAACTGCCATAGTCTACTTCTGTACAGGGGCTCTAGGTTATCTACATGTATTGACCTTGTTTGGAGTATCAGTCTCAGAAAAGACCCTTATGCCCAGATTTTAGGTTCTGTTGCTCCCTTTGTGGAGCTCCTGTTTCCTCCAGGTCTTTCTATCTCCCACTTATTTCATAAGATTCCCTGCACTCTGCCCAAAGTTTGGCTATGAATCTCAGCATATGTTTTGATACCCCACTGGGTAGACTCTTTCAGAGGCCCTCCGTGAAAAGCTCCTGTCTTGCTCCCTGTTCTCTCTTCCAATATCCATCTCATTTGCTTTTCTGAATGAAGATTGAGGATCTTACCCAGTATCTTCCTTCATGATTATCTTCCTTAGGTGTACAGATTGTAATATGATTATCCTTTATAATATGTCTTATATCCACATATAAGTGAGTATATACCATATGTATCTTTCTGCTTCTGGGAAATATCACTCAGGATGATCTTTTCTAGTTCCCACAATTTGCCTGCAAATTTCACGATTTCTCTGTTTTTAATTGCTGAGTAGTGTTCTATTGTGTAATTGTACCACAAATACTGGATACATTACTCAATTAAGGGACAATTTGTTTGTTTCCAGATTCTGGATATTATGAATAATGCTTGTATGAACATGGTTGAGCAAATGTCCTTGTTGTGTACTTGACCATCTTTTGGATATATGCCTACGAGTACTAAAGCTAGATCTTGAGGAAGCACTATTCCTAATTGTCAGAGAAAGGGCCAGATTGATTTCCAAAGTGGTTGTACAAGTTTACCTTCCCACCAGCAATGGAGGAGGGTTCCCCTTTTTCCACATCCTCTCCAGGATGTATTATCAATTGAGTTTTTTAACTTAGCCATTCTGATGGGTGTAAGGTAAAATCTCAGGGTCATTTTCATTTTCATTTCCCTGAAGATTAAGGAAGGACACTGAACATTTCTTTAAGTGTTTCTCTGCCATTCAATGTTCTTCTATTGAGAATTCTCTGTTTAGCACTGTACCCCATTTTTTAATTGGGCTACTGGATTTGTTGTTTTTTAACTTATTAAGTTCCTTATATATTCTGAATATTAGCACTTTGTCATATATAGGGTTGGTGAAGATCCTTTCCCAATCTGTATGCTCTCGTTTTGTTCTAATGACAGTGTCTTTTGTTTTACAGAAGCTTCTCAGTTTCAGGAGGTCCCATATATTTATTGTTGATCTTAGAGCATGAGCTGTTTGTGTTCTGTTCAGGAAATTGTTTCCTGTGCCAATGACTTCAAGGTTCTTCCCAGTTTTTGTTCTAACAGGTTTAGTGTGTCAGTTTTTATATTGAGGTCTTTGATCCACGTGTATTTTAGTTTTGCGCAGGGTGATAATTATGGATTTATTTGTATTTTTCTGCATGTAGACAGCCAGTTATTTTAGCACCATTTGTTGAAAATGCTATCTTTTTTCCGATTGTACGGTTTTGGCATCTTTGTGAAAAAACAGGTGTCCATAAATATGTGGGTTTATTTCTGTGTCATCTATTCGATTCCATTGAGCCACGATTCTCTTTTTATGCCAGTACCATACAGTTTTTATTATTGTTGCTCTATAGCACAGCTTGAGATCAGGGATGGAAATACCTCCAGAAGATCTTTTCTCGTAGATTATTGTTTTAGGGATTTTTGGTTTCTTGTTATTCCATATGAAGTTGAGATTTTTTCTTCCGAGGTCTGTAAAGAATTGTGTTGGCAATTTGATGGGGATTGCATGGAATCTGTAGATTGCTTTTGATAAGATGCGCATTTTCACTATGTTAATCCTGCCAGCCATGAGATCTTTCCTTCTTCTAATATCTTCTTCTATTTTTCTTCAGAGACTGAAAGTTTTTTTTGTTTTTTTTTTGTTTGTTTGTTTTTGTTGTTGTTGTTGTTGTTTTCATACAAGTCTTTGACCTGCTTGGTTAGGATTACAACAATGTACTTTATGTCCTTTGTGGCTATTGTGCAGTGTGTTCTTTCCCTTATTTTGTTCTCAGCACTTTTGTCTTTTGAATACAGGAGGGGTACTGATTTTTTTTAGTTGATTTTGTATCCAGCCACTTGGCTGAAGTTGTTTATCAGCTGTCACCTCTGGTAGAAATTTTGGGGTCATTCATGTATACTATCATTTCATCTGCAAATATTAATACTTTGACTTCTTCCTTTCTGAGCTGAATCCCTTGATCTCCTTTGGTTGTCTTATTTTTCTAGTTAGAATTTCAAATACTATGTAAAAGAGGTATGGAGAGAGTGAGCAGCCTTGCCTTGTCCCTGATTTTAGTGGGATTGATTTAAGTTTCTCTCCATTGAGTTTGATGTTGGCTATAAGCTTGCTGTATATTGCCTTTACTATATACAGGTAAGTGCCTTGTATCCTTGATTTTTCCAGGACTTTATATGTAAATGAATATTGGATATTATCAAATGCTTTTTTAGCATCTAAGGAGATTATCATATGGTCTTTTTCTTTCACTGTGTTCATATGGTGATTTCCAAATTTTCTGGCATATAGGCTTTTGAAGTAATGACATTTGGATTAACTAAGTGTCTGTTGGTATGTCCTCCTTTTCATTTCTGATTTTGTTGATTTGGATGATGTCTCTCTGCCTTAGTTTGGCTAAGTGTTTCTCTATCTTGTTGATTTTCTCAAAGAACCATCTCTTGGTTTCATTGACTCTTTGAAATGTTTTATTTGTTTTGTTTTATTATTTCCAGCTGTCTCCTCCTCTTGGGTATGTCTGCTTCTTTTCTTTTCTTTCTTTTTTTTAGGGTTTTCAGGTGAGCTTTTATGTTGCTTTAATGAGCTGTTTCAATTTTTTTCTTTTTTTTAGTGCTCTGTATTTTTCTGTTAGCACTGGGTATGTGTGTTGGGTATGTTGTGCCTTCATTTTCATTAAATTCTAGGCAGTCTTTGGTTTCTTTCTTTATTTCTCCCCAGACTCAGCTCTCTTTGAGTAATGAGTCATTCAGTTTCCATGTGTGTGTAGGTTTTTTGCTATTTCTGTTGTTGTTGATGTCCAGCTTTAGACCATGGTGGTCAGACAGAATACAAGGGATTATTTCAATCTTCTTGTATCTGTTGAGGCTTGCTTTGTGACCAGCTATAAGGTCTATTTTGTAGAAGGTTCAGAAGAAGATAAATTCTTTTGTCTTTGGGTGAAAGGTTCTATAGCTGTTTCTTAGGTCTGTTTCATTCATGACCTCTTACAGAGTCATTGTTTCTTTGTTTAATTTCTGTTTTGTTGACCTGTCCTTTGTTGAGAGTGGGGTGTTCAAGTCTCCCACTACTAATGTGTGGGGATCTATGTGTGGTTTCAGTTTTATTAATGTTTCTTTTACAAATGTGGGTGCTGTTTTACTTAGGGAGATGTTCAGAATTGTGATATCTTCCTGGTGGAATTTTCCTTGGATGAGTATCATAGGGCCTTCCTCATCTCTTTTGATTAATTTAGGTTGAAAATCTAATTTATTACATATTAGAATGGTTGCTCCTGCTTGCTTCTTGGGTCCATTTGCCTGGAAAACTGTCTTCTAGACTTTCGCTCTCCAGTAATGTCTATCTTCGTGACTTAGGTGTGTTTCTTGTATACAACAGATTGTTGGATCTTGTTTATATACTCATTTTGTTAGTTTTGTCTTTTTATTGAAGAGTTGAGTCCACTGATGTTGAGAGAGATTAATGACTCGTGGCTGTTAGATCCTTTGATATTGATGTTGACTGTGGTAATGTGTTTGTGTGCTTAGCTTCTTTTTGTTTTTGTGTAGAGAGGTATTTATTTCCTGTGTTTTCCTGAATATAGTTAGCTTTCTTAGGTTGTATTTTTCAGTCTTCTATCTTCTGTAATGCTGGATTTGTGGGTAGATATTTTTTAAATTTGTTAGTTTTTTCATTGAATATCTTGTTTTCTTCATCTATAATGACTGAGAGTTTTGCTGGGTATAGTAGCCTGGTCTGATAGTTGTGTTCTCTTAGGGTCTGCATGATATCCATACAGACCCTTCTGGCTTTCATAGTCTTTGTTGAGAAGTTAGGTGTGATTATGCTGGGTTTGTCATCTTAAGTTACTTTTCTCCTTGCTCTTTTCCTTTTTCTTCTCCTCTTCTTCATTTATTCTCTTCTCCTGCAGGGCCCACAGTCTGCTCAGTTCTTCATTCTCTTCA
>REGO01000558.1:63460-88869 GCA_010120015.1 Rhombomys opimus | reverse complement strand
AGTATGACTCATGGCTAATGCTGCGGTGGTAGCTCCAACAGCCGCCAATGAGATGGCAGTAACAATGGCAGCTGTAATTCCAAGATCCCTTTTCTGTCTTAAGAGAGTCATAGCGTGAGGGGTATCAACGGGCACAGGCACCCAGCGAGGCATGCGAGTAAACAGGGCGTACCTAAATTCACTAGCATTCCATCATTGGGCAAAAAAGCAAGTATCATTACCACAATTACTTGGCTCTATCTGGCTAACAATGAATAAAAATGGGGGATATAAACAAACAGGTGTGGACTTATAGGAAATATTATGAGAAGCCTTGACCCCCTCGTTGGAACATCCTGCATCAGTTCTAGAACTAGCAGTGGTGGTATCTGAGGTCTGAGTAGGTTCAGGAGACCATTGCCCCCAGGGGCGAGACATGCTCCATGTAAATTGACTAACTCCATGCAAAACCCCTTTTTTTAAATGAGAATAAAGTTAAGGTGGAAATTAGGACTGTTGCTGTTTTCATGTATGATCACTTGATATATTCAGTGCTGTTTGTAACTGCAGATTGTGGCATTCTGTAGCACCTGTTACATACATACCAATATATATCTCTATATATTAATTAGGATTTCAAAACCACCCTTTTATACATTTGTATAAAATAGCTTTGTTACTAAGTCAGCAGTGCTTGAAACTCCACATTAAATAGCAGTGGATGAGGTAAAGGAACTTCAGAAGAGACACAAGAACAGCATGCTTAAGTCCTTAATACTTTTACTGTAAATTTATTTTGATTTGTCTCTGGAACACAGCAGGAACAGAAGATAGAAACTGCATGCAGAAGACCAAAAATAGCTCATTTAAGTATATAATATTACATAGACGTAAACTAAACTCTCTGCAGTTTAAAAGTCTCACTTAGAAAGACAAATGGGATGTGCCCCACCATAGAAGGCATCTGGAAAAAATAATAAATTATACTTTTAAAGGAATCAGTATCATAAGTTCATTGTCAGTCTTGATACAAGGAAATACTTATACAAGCACAGTACAAGAATTTAGTTTCTTATCAAATGAACAGGCTACAGTGTTAGAATTTTCAGCAAAACATTATAATAAAATAGATCACATTAATTTTGAAATAAAGTATGTCAAGCAAATCTCAGTGATGATCTTAACATTTTTTTATAGATTGGCAATTTTTTTTAATTTTTTATTAATTACACTTTATTCATTTTGTATCCCCCATAATGCCTCCCTCCTCCCCTCCCGATCCCACCCTCCCTCCCCCTTCTGCATGCATGCCCCTCCCCAAGTCCACTGATAAGGGAGGTTCTCCTCACCTTTCTGATCTTAGTCTATCAGTTCTCATCAAAAGTGGCTGCATTGTCCTCTACTGTGGCCTGGTAAGGCTTCTCCCCCCCTCAGGGGGAGGTGATCAAAGAGCAGGCCAATCAGATCTTAACATTTTTAACTAGTTGTTTTGACATAATATACATATAACTCCAAGTTCTAGAAGTTCAAACTTTTTGATATTTTCTTTTGCATATTTTGTTGTATCACTAATAATTATCTAGCATATTAGATATGAAATTTTCATGGTATATACTTTTGAGTATCCCAGATTCTGCTGAACGTTTTTTAATGCTAACATATGTCAATTTTTATGTCACTTAGGTACACTATGAGTGGATTAGACTGGAAAAAGCAATGATAATGAAAGCTGTTACATTATTTTTTAATGTATGAAGTTGTTTAATTACGTCTAACAAACATTAGTTTGTTAGGATACAGTCCATTTTTCAGGGAAAACTGAGATCGAAGGTAGCCCTGCAGCTGAGGAACAACTTTGATCTTTGGCAAAATCTGTGAGTCCACATTTTTCTGATCAGCGTTGAGCTTCTCTTTAATATTGTATTTCTTCTCTGTGTCAAAGATCTTGCCCTCCTGGTGCCTGGGCTTTCACCATTGCTTCTTCTTGAAGTAAGCTTCAGTCAGGTATTT
This sequence comes from Rhombomys opimus, assembly GCA_010120015.1. Taxonomy (NCBI): domain Eukaryota; kingdom Metazoa; phylum Chordata; class Mammalia; order Rodentia; family Muridae; genus Rhombomys; species Rhombomys opimus. Next base: position 86,880 of record REGO01000558.1, on the reverse strand, counting down.
GGGGATTTTAACCTTGCTGATATCAACTTTTGTAGAGGTGGCAATGACAAACTTCTGGTGTGTTCTGTGCAAAGGAACTCTTTTGAATAGGTCCAGTCACAAGTAGAAAGCCACTGCCCAACTGCTTCAAGAAAACCACTCTTTTGCCCCTGAAGATGATCAGGAGGGTCTCAGGAGTGATGCTGGCATGCAGCTTTCTCATATTCAGAATGAAGGGCTTTTTTGCCATGGCTCAGAAGCTTTTGAGGCACGTCTTCAGTAGGATAATACTTAAGCATTATTTGAAGCTTCACCACCTGGGTACTACCATTCTTGTCACCACCGACTGGTTTTGTAACATTAACAAGTACCTTCTCCTTTTTACTCTTTTCAACCTTGGACTTTGTGGCTAAGTATTTCCTCTTGTACAATGCCTTTCTGGAACAGCAGATCAAGAGGACTTGCCAATTCTTCTAAACAAGACAAGGTTTCAGCTGCAATGGGCCTTCCCTTTCTTGGTATTTTTAACCTTAGGGTCACATTTTTAGCTGCACCAGCCTCTAGGTCCCTGGTGCATCACCTCCAACCTTCATAACTGCAGGTTTCTTCTTCTTTTCTTCTCAGCTTTTTCACCTGCTATCTTGCAAGATGGGAAAGAGGACTTAGCTATTGCATTACTAACTAACTAACTAACTACCTAACTAACTAAATAAATAAATAAATAAATAACTATATCCCAGATAAGAGATAAGGAGAAAAATTCAGTACCACATGTAAATATTATTAATTAAGTAATTTATCTTCCACGTGTTTATACATTCTGCAGGGCAACTAAGGGGTTAATAAGAGGAAAAGCAAGAGTGATGATATGATTATATCTTAATTTCAAAAAATAAAAATGGAAAATAATGAATTTTATTTTCTTCAATTTTAAAAGTTTGAGAGTGATTATGGTGTTAAACTATTTTCTTTCTCCCTTAACTACCTGCCACAAGAGTTTTTAAAGGAATTTTAATGTGTTTATTTTAGGTTTTTAAAAAGAAAATTATAAAATCCATAGTATGTGTATCACATTTCATAGATAAAGAAACTCATAATACGATGGTATTGTAGTTGTAGATTCTAGTACGAGGACATCAACAGATATTCATAGATTTGGCCCAAAGGACTCTGACAAGGCATACATATGCATATTTTTCAGTATTTTTATTTCATCATTTTAATTTAATCTGTTGTTATGGATGACATGGTTGCTCAATTAGCTGCTTGACACAGTTCAGCCTGCTGGAGCACCTTGCCCTGGATAAAACATCTCTGGATTACTGTCCACAAATGGCCTTGCTTTTGCCTATATCTCTGTCTGCTTTGCTTCTTACTGTGACTCCATCTTTAGCCTCTAATTCAGTCATAATCAGTGCAACTGGTAAAATTTCTAGGGAGCCTGGGAGAGAAGGAAATGGCTCAGAAACAACCACTATGGAGTAAGCATTCTTTTTGGCTGTAAAGGCAGTGAAAACTGAATTATCTGAACAAGAAATTGAATTTATAGAGGCCTTTTGTGCTAATTGTTCCTGAAACACTTTAATCAACTCATAGATATCAAACAGTATCAGGAATTGTTTGAATTTCCACACTCAGCCCCCAGACTGCTACAGTTGAAAGGAATTAGACACTAGAGAAGCTACTGGACTCATACTAACTTTCTTTTCTAGAAAGATTTGATCATGTAGACATGACTCCTTCAGATAGGATAGGGAGATTAAGGGACCTTTGTATAGTTTATGAGGAAGGGGCTAGATACCTTCTGAAAGATCATTTCTATTAAAAAAATGTTTTGATATAGCTCAGAAAGAATTTGCTCAGCTCAGCTGAGAATTGAGAATAGTCTAGTTTATTTAGTAACTCTTTGTTCTTATGCCACCTATTGTAACAGCAAGATTTTGCCCAGATGACCTATGATGTAGTGGTTTGTCTGAGAAAAGCACTAAGTTAGTGATTTAGTGATTTACTTGCTTGCAATGTAATCTTTGTATCATGTATGTAGAGTAAAACTTGTTATACTCTGTTTTCTGAGTTCTTGGGTACAATCACCGTACCATATATGTACAGTACAGCTTGTTTATTCTGTTTATTCTCATTGTGTGTTTGGGTGAAAAGCTAATATTTTGGGGAAAGACAAAGGTTTTTGTTCATGTAGAAAAAAATGTACAAGGAAATGATTTAATGAAAAAAGACTGGGATTGACTCTCTACTCTGAGAAAAGAGGAAAAAAGAAAAAAAAAGAGAAAGAGAGAGCAGAAAAAAAGAGCATGATCAGACATCAGGGAGACTGCCTCCTGAGAACATTCTCTTGAAATGAGTCATCCATCAGCTTGAACCTGCCAGTGTGTGTGAAGTTATTTTCTCTCACATTGATCCATTCCTACCATTCTCGAGTCTCACAATTAGCTGAGTCAATCTGCCAATCATTGACTTACTATGGATATCTCCCTAACTGAGCTCCTTTATATTTCTGAATTCTTTAGCTGAAAACTGTATACTTTTTATGGTTTTATGGCTAATTCTTCATCAAATAATCTGTTCTGAAAATAAATTTTTAATTTTTGTAATATTGTTAGTATGGCAGACATGTATTTTACAATCTTTATGAGAAAAATGTCAGGAAATCAAAATGTGTTCTAAAACCCTATTTCACTTTGAATTTGTTAGTGTAGCTTGTCTTTACAGTATTCTTCACTGTTTCAGTGAACTCAGTAAATGACAGATCATTCCCTAATATCCTCAGTTCATATGGCATTTTTCTACTGTTGAATACCTATTTGAAATTTTCAAAGACTTCAGTGCCACAGCAATTATACCCTTTATATTGCAACATTACCTACACTGTGTTCTAATGTTATCTAAATGAACTTTGAGTTTCAAGAATGAAACGTCTTTTCTATGAATTCTTTTTTCATTTCATGAACCAATCTATGGTTATAAATATCCTTCTCAATTCTCATATAAGATACTCTATGTCTCCTTATATTAACAATTAATTTGGTAGCCATCTATTTTAAATTTTATTACGTCCCCTCATCCTCATCACATTATCCCAAACAAAGTATATATCTGAGGATTTGTTGATTCTTTGCTATTCTCAGAAGAAATGGTACACTCAACTGATTTTCAGTGTAAATATAATGAATATGTTTGTATATATATATATGTATATATATGTATACTCTATTAATAGATAATTACATAAGTTAAAATAAATTTATATTTTCAACAGGTCACAAGAGAACGAAAGGGTTTTCAAATTTTATTTAGTTTATTTCTTTACAGACAGACCTTTACTATATACAGTATATAATTTATGGTTTATTAAAATGGCCTCAAACTTTTGTGATTCTGCATACTATGCAGTTTGTATTTATAGTTTGTTTGGCATTCATTACATATATATATGTATATTGTATATATTGTATATAAAATGTTATGTTATGTCTGCATTTATGTGTGTTTTGTTATTTAGCTTCTTCATTCTGAAGTGCATAGTTTTGAAGTAATACATAACTGTGTTTTTTATTACAGTGTTATTCACACAATTATAAAGTAGAAAAGAGTCTTATAATGAAACTACAGTGACCTAAACTTTAAGAAAGATGAATATTTATATATATGTACATATATATACATATCATATACATATGCATATACATACATACATATAGCACTATACATCTTGAACAAATAATGTTGTAAAACCTACATTTTAAAAATCAGGAAAAGCAAACACTAGCATTACTTCTCTCTTGCACGTAACTCAACTTCAGATAAAACAAGGACCTCAAAATGAGACCCAATAGCCTGAAACTACTATTGCAAGAACTAGAAATTACACTTCAATTTGTAATCACAGGTAAGGACTTTTTAAATTATGATTCTCGTACCTCTAAACAAAAGACAAACAGCTGAAAGTGAGATTTCTTGAAGCTAAAAACTTCCGTACAACAAAGAAACTGATCAATGTGTGGGCAAACAACAACAAAAAAACACACTAGCTACATATCTGAGACAGATGGCTATAATACACTAATAATTAAAACACCTCTAAAATCTAAACACTAAGAAAAGAACTCTAAAATGCTTAACAAACTAAACAAGAAATACAAAGAACGATTAAAACTTTAAAAAGTGTGGAACTTCCTTATTCATTTTAAAACTTAGAACATTAAAACTTGCTTATGATTTTATCTCACCCAAGTCTGAATGGTCATACTGTTAAACACAGAAAATTAGAAATGCTACCATGGATGTAGGGAAAAGGGAACTCATTTAATGTTGGTGAGACTATAAACTGTTGCAGCTACCCTGGAAATTAGTCTTGTTGTTTCTCACAAAAAAATATAAATACATTTACCTTATGATCTATATATGCCACTTGAGGCCACACTAAGGTAATTTTTATCATACTACACATATACCTGAACATCCACATTCATTGCTATTCTATTCATAGTTGAATGAATTGAATTCAATTAATTAATGAATTGAAATTAACCTGGATGCTCAGCAAATGACCAATGGATAATGAAAATATGGTATATATAACGGCAGAATACTACACAGATGTAGAGGAAAACTAAATAATGAAATACAAAACGATGGCATACAGACTGGGAAAGGATCTTCATCAACCCTATATCTGACAGAGGACTAATATCCAGAATATATAAAGAACCTAAGAAGTTAAAAAGCAACAAATCAAGTAATCCAATTAAAAAAATGGAGTACAGAGTTAAGCAGAGAATTCTCAACAGAGGAATATCGAATGACAGAGAAACACTTAAACAAATGCTCAATGTCCTTAGTCATCAGGGAGATGCAAATCAAAACGACTCTGAGATTTCACCTTATACCCATCAGAATGGCTAAGATCAAAAACTCAATTGACAATAAATGCTGGAAAGGATGTGGAGAAAGGGGAACCCTCCTCCATTGCTGGTGGGAATGTAAACTTGTACAACCACTTTGGAAATCAATCTGACAATTTCTCAGACAATTAGGAATAGTGCTTCCTCAAGATCCAGCTATACCACTCCTAGGCATATATCCAAAATATGGTCAAGTACACAACAAGGACATTTGTTCAACTATGTTTGTAGCAGCTTTATTTGTAATAGCCAGAACCTAGAAAAAAAAAAAACAAAACAAAACAAAACAAAACAAAACAAAAAAAAAAGATATCCCTCAATGAAGGAATAGATACAGAAATTGTGGTACATTTACACAATGGAATACCACTCAAAAATTAAAAACAAGGAAGTCATCAAATTTGCAGACAAATGGTGTGATCGAGAAAAAGATCATCCGAGGTGAGATATTCCAGAAGTAGAAAGACACACACAGTATACACTGTCTTATAAGTAGATATTACACCTTGACCTATAATATAGGATAAATGTATTAAAATCTGTACAACTAAAGAAGGTTTGCAAGAAGGAGGATCCAGGGTAAGATGACCAATCTTTGCCCAGAAAGACAAAAGGGATGGACATTGGAAGATGGAGAAAACAGGAAACAGGACAGTAGCCTACCACAGAGGGCCTCTGAAAGACTCTACCCAGCAGCATATCAGAGCAGATACTGAGATTCATAAACAAACTTTGGGCAGAGTGAAGGGAATCATGTGAATAAAGGGTGGATAGTAAGACACGGAGAAGACAGAATCTCCACAAGGAGAGCAACAGAACCAAAATATCTGGGCCCAGGAGTCTTTTCTCAGACTCATACTCCAACCAAGGACCATTCATGGATATAACCTAGAACCCCTGCACAGATATAGCCCATGGCATGTCAGTATCCAAGTGATTTCCCTAGTAAGGGGAACACTGACATGAACTCAGTGGCTGGCTCTTTGTTAACTCCACTGAGGGGGAGCAGCCTTGCCAGGCCACAGAGAAGGACATTGCAGCCAATTCTGATGACACCTGATAAGCTAGGGTCAGATGGAAGGGGAGGAGGACCTCCTCTATTAGTGGACTTGGAAAGGGGTATGGGAGGAGATGAGGGAGGGAGGGTGAGATTGGGAGGTAATGAGGGAGAAGGCTACAGCTGGGATATAAAGTGAATAAACTGTAAGTAAAATAAAAATAAAAATAAATTAAAAAATTAAACAAAAGAAACACAGGTTCATAGACAGAACTGAAAAGTTTATATTAAGCAAGTGCTTCAAGGCTTTAAGAAAGAAACTCCATATGATCTCAATCAAATGAGTATCCCAATTTAAACACTTTTGTTTTGTATGTTTAAAATGGTTTATATGTAGAAGCTAGGAAGCTAGAATTAGGGCCTTGTTTGGAGAGATGTACTTAGGGGTGGCACGTAATAGAAATTAGGAAAACTAAAAGTATAGAGATAATATTGGGGGCGGAAACATTCATACAGTTTGCAGAGTTATGAAAAGCAAAAAAAGAAGGGGACATAAGGATTAACCAACTGAAGTATGTATAACAACTCACATGAGAACCTATGATATTGCAATTAAAGTAAAAATGCAAAAAAAAAAGTGTGAGAGGAGAATATATGTTTCATAAGGGGAGAATACTGGTAGCTAAAGCTTTAAGCTAGCATGAAGCAGAAAAAATGGGAATAATGTGTTAGAGGAAAGGTTGAGTTTGGGTTAACAAAAAATAAAGATGTATAAAGAAGATTTATGACATTCAATTATATTATAAGCTAATGAATATTTTCAAAATTAGTTTAAACACACTCCTAATTAATGTACAATGCTGCTCCCAGAAGATGTGGGTTATGAAATTAATATCTCAGTGGTAGGAATGTGTTATCTACCATGGAACTATGAACACAATGAAAAACCATGGATAGGGCAATCATAGATGTTGTAGGAAAATTAACTAACATAGTTTTTCTGAATGGTCATACTGTCAAATTATTGCAAATATTAATGTGCACTTTCATGTATTCGTACTGATTCACTAGCTTTATATCATTTTCCTTTGGTGGGACTGCTTTGAAAGGCCAAAGGGGAAGATGACAAGTTCAGCCCTGTTGAAACTTGTTGTCCTGTGGTGGGTGGGAAAGGAAGCTCCCCGTTTCTGAGTGGGAAGTGTGGAAGGAGAGAAGATGGGACTGCCAGGGTAGGAGGGAAGGGGCTACAAGGATGTAAAGTGAATAAATAAATGAATAAATAAATGAGAATAAAAGTATAGCATAGACTGTGGGGGGGCTCTCAAAGCCCCAAATATTAGGCTGAGAAAATGTTTATGTATCTCAAGTGCTAATGCAATATAATTATTTTCGTGTTCTCTCTCTCTCTCTCTCTCTCTCTCTCTCTCTCTCTTTTTATTGAGCAACCCAGTTCAAATCAACTTCAATTCACAAAGATTTTTCCTGCTGTATAAATATTAGTGTTTCTGCGGGAGAAAAACAACAAAACACTTGTTTAAACAGAATGCAACAATTATTTGAAGTGGAGGTGTACCTCCTTTATAAACTGTTTGCCTAGCAAACAGTTCAACTGTGAGAATAAAGAACAATTTTTCCATCAAACTTAGGTTGAACCAAGAGAGTCTAGAACAATAATACAGTCTAATAATAAAGTCTTTATAAGTCTAAATAATAAAGTCTTTCAATAAGATACATTCAAATTGTCAGTTAAGATAATGATATAACATCATAGCTTCCCTAGGGATAAGAGTGGACAAGAAGCTACATAGATTACTCATATTGACTTAAGAACACTATCAGGCCTTTCTTAGCTGTAGGCTCACATCAGTTTCTTACCATAAATATCTCTTTAAAGGGATGTTCACAATATGTCTACTTCATCCCTTCAGAATGTGCCACTGAGATATCAAGAATTCAAGAAATAACAATGTGAAATGCATAAAGTAAAGCATAAAGGTTTTTCATAAATTACACATGCAAGTGTTGTTTTGTCCCTTTTTCCATATCATGCTGGTTGGAATAAATTAATTTTGTTAGATAAAATCAAAAAGGAAGGAATTGCATATGAATATGGATGGAAGGAGGAATAGATTCTTGGAAAACTTAGTAGAGGCAATGTGTGGCTACACAAGGTAGGAAGGCTGTGCTTTATCTCTGTGCTTAAATGTCTAAACCAAACTTCCAGATTTAAGGAGAGATCCTCAAATCAGTCAGTGAATTGACAATATGACTACACTCTATCAGTTTACCTAGTTGTATCTTTACACCTCAGTTATTTATTCTAAGAATTGGCAAAGTTATGAAAATAAAACCAGAGTGGAAACAATGTGAAGTATAACACAGGAAGAGCTCTAGAAGGTCACTTCTCACTATTATTAGCTACATATTTTACTTTTTAAAACCTTAATGTCTTAGTCTGCAAAACTAAAAGAAAATGGCCATATTATGTAGGTTGTTGTAAAGAAATTGAGTTTGTCTATGTACAGTTTATAGTACAGTGTATGTCAAGAATAAATACAAGCTATATTTTCCTTGTTTGAACTGGTTGTTGAGACAAGGTCTTATAGAGGTCTCATGGCCTTAAACCCCTGATTTGACTGCACCAGTCTCTCAAGTGATGTTACTGCAGTCAGGCAATCATCACATATTCTTATAGAGTGCATCACTATATGGCACATAGGATCCTATATTATGATTACCTTTGGCTGAGCAAACAGAATAATGGGACATATGGGAACACCATCATTCCTTGTTAATGGAGGGTTTTATTAAACATTTTCAACCGCCGTTGAAAAAAATTCTAAATAGTAAATTTAATAGGTCCTAATATTATTATAACTCAAACTTTCTTCTATAACATTAATAAAACTTGCATGTAAAAATAATTATTTTAACTAAACATGTTAGAAGCATTTTAGCAGGTAAATGAACGTCAGTCTTCATGAGTAGCAAGATTAATGACATGGCAGCATAAGCAATACTCTAAGCAGCTTTAAGTAAATGATGCATCAAATTAACTGCAGAGATAAGAAAATCTACAGTGTGCAAACACAGTTTCCAAAGATTTTCTTTTTTCAATTAAATTAAATTTTATTTATTAATTACAATTTATTCACTTTGGATTTTTTATATTTAATATTTTTACTTTTAAAATTGTATTTATATTTATATAAATTACAGTTTATCCAATTTTTATCCACTCTGTAGTCCCCTCCCTCTTCCCCTTCTAATCCTACCCTCCATCTCTCATCTCTTCCCATGCCCCTCCCCAGGTCCACTGATAAAGGAGGTCTGCCTCCCCTTCCAGCTGACCCTAGCCTATCAGGTCTCATCACGACTGAAGGCATTGTCTTTCTCTGTGGCCTGGTAAGGCTGCTCTCCTGTTAGGGTAAGGTGATCAAAGAGCAGGCCAATCAGTTCCCTTCAGAGACAGTCCCTGTTCCCATTACTATGGAACCCACTTGGACACTGAACTACCATGGGCTACCTCTGTGCAGGGGTTCTAGCAGTTTTAGGTTATCTCCATTCATGGTCCTTGGTTGGAGTATCAGCCTCAGAAGAGACCCATGGTGCCAAGAAATTTTGGATCTCTTACTCTTCTTTTGGTGTTCCTATTCCTTCCTGGTCTTCCTAGCTCCTCCTTCTTTCATAAGATGCCCTTCACTCTGCCTAAAATTTGGTTATGAGTCTCAGCATCTACTTTGATACCTTGCTGGGTCAAGTCATTCAACATACCTCTGTGTTAGGCTCCTGTCCTTTTACCTGTTTTCTTCCTCTTCCAATGTCCATCCCCTTTGCCTTTCTGCATGAGGATTGATCATCTTACTCAGGATCCCCTTACTTAGCTTCTTTCAGTGTACAGATTTCAGTACTTTTATCCTACATTATATGTCTAATATCCACTTATAAGTGAGTATATTTCATGTGTGTATTTCTGCTTCTGGGATAACTCACTCAGGATGATATTTTCTAGTTGCCACCATTTGTTCCAAATGTCATGATTTCCTTGCTGGATATATTACTAGGAGTGGTATAGTTGGATAGTGAGGAAGTGTTATTCCTAATTGTCTGAGAAAGCACCAGATTGATTTCCAATTTGGTTGTACAAGTTTAAATTCCCACCAGAAAAGGAGGAGGGTACTCCTTTCTCTCCATCCACTTCAGCATGATTTCTCACTTCAATTTTTGAATGTAGCCATTCTGATGGGTATAAGGTGAAAGCTCCGGGTTCTTCTGATTTGGATTTCCTTGATGACTAAGGATGCTGCACATTTCTTTAAGTATTTCTCTGGCATTCGATTTCTTCTACTGAGAATTCGCTGTTTAGCTCTGTACGCTATTTTTAATTATATGTTTTTCCATTTTTAAATTTTTATTTTATTTTTAATTACAGTTTATTCACTCTGTATATCAGCTGTAGCCCCATTCCCCCATCCCCTCCAGATACCACCCTCCCTCCCTCTTCTTCTCTTTTATTCTTCCTCTAGCACAATGATAAGGATGTTCTTCCTCCCCTTCCATCTGACCTTCTCCTATGTGATCTCATCAGAACTGGCTTCATTTTCTTCCTTTGGACAGGTAAGGCTGCTCCCCCATCAGGTAGAGTTGATCAAAGAACCAGCCCATGAGTTCATGTCAGAAACAGTCCCTGTTCCTATTACTGGGATACCATCTTGGACACTGAACTGCCATGGGCTACTTCTGTGCAGGGGTTCTAAGTTCTTTCCATGCATTGTCTTTCATTGGAGTATCAGTCTCAGAAAAGACCCCTGTGCCGACATATTTTGGTTCTCTTGCTTCCTTGTGGAGCTCCTGTCCTCTCCAGGTCTTACTATCTTCCCTTTCTTTCCTAAGATTCCCTGCACTCTGCCCAAAACTTGTTTATGGGTCTCAGTATCTACTTTGATACAATGCTGGTGGAGTCTTTCCAAGGCCATTTGTGGTAGGCTCCTTTCCTGTTTCCTGTTTTCTCCTTCTTCCAATGACTGTCCCGTTTGCCATTCTGAGTGAGGAATGATCATCTTACCCAGGGTCTTCCTTCTAGCTCAGCTTCTTTAGGTATACAGATTCTTGCAGTTTTATCTTAGATTATATGTCTAGTATCCACTTATAAGTGAGTATATACCATGTGTCTTTCTGTTTTAAGCCAAGAACTCATTGGCTCAAAGAGTGTTTCTTAACAGAACACCAACAACACAGGCTCTAAGATCAACAACCAATAAATGGAACCTTATGAAAATGAAAAGATTCTATAAAGCAAAGAATACTGTTGTCAGAACAAAACAACAGCCTACAGACTGGGAAAGGATCTTCACCAACCTTACATATAACAGAGGGCTAATATCCAGAATATATAAAGAACTCAAGAAGTTAAAAAGCAACAAATCAAGTAATGCAATTAAAAAATGAGGTACAGAGCTAAACAGAATTTTCTGTAGAGGAATATAGAACGGCAGAAAACCACCTAAAGAAATCCTAACCATCCTTAGTCATCAGGGAGATGCAAATCAAAAAGACCCTGAGATTTCACCTTACACCGATCAGAATGGCTAAGATCAAAAACTGAACTGACAATACATGCTGCTGAGGATGTCGAGAAAGGGGAACCCTCCTCCATTGCTGGTGGGAATGTGAAATTGGACAACCACTTTGGAAATCATTCTGGCACTTTCACAGACAATTAGGAACAGTGCTACCTCAAGATCTAGCTATACTACTACTAGGCATATATCCAAAATATGCCCAAGTACACAAAAAGGACATTTGTTCAAGTATGTTTGTAGCAGCTTTATTCATAATAGGCAGAACCTGGAAACAACGCAGATGTTCCTTAATGGAGGAATGGATACAGAAACTGTGGTACATTTATGCAATGGTATACTACTCAGCAAGGAAATCATGAAATTTGCAGACAAATGGTTTGAACTGGAAAAGATCATCCTGACTTTGTTATCCCAGAAACAGAAAAACACACAAGGATTTTAATATTTTATGTTGTAGTATATAAAACATTTTAAAAGTCTGAAGGCATGGCTAATAACAGAAATGGAAAAAGATAACATGCAGTATTTTTACTTGTATATTATTTATTTATTTATGTATGTGTACTTCATATGTGATTATACAGGGATCAATATATACATACGTATATTCTGTTCTTACAAATCTTAGGTAAGTTCCTAACAAATAGAACTTATCCAATAATAATTTAGTGAATGCTTTTGGTATGATTTATGATTTATCCATTTTTCATGTTTGACATAAGCAAATGTCAATCTGCTTAAAGCAAAGACTCCAATGTCATTAATCTTTGTATTTCTTACTATCAAATGTGTTCAGAGCATATCAAAGCCATTTCATTAATCACTTTTTGAGTAATTACAACAATTACTTATTAATTATTTACACTGTAATATACTTAATCACCATTATATTTTCCATTTAGTTCAAAGACACAGCAGTGAGCATTTCAAATGTTTTTTCTGTAGTTGCTTTCTTGAAAAAGAAAAAAAAAACAGAAAACATAGGAAAGTCATTGTTTCTTCTTTTTAAAAAAAATATATCATTTTCTTATGTACATTTATGTGTGAGCACACTTGTCTATGTATATATAAGCACCTGCACTTTTGGAGACCAGAATACAAACTGTGGGAGGGAAATATGTTATTTCTGAGAACTGAGCTCATGTTGTCAGGATTAGCAGCAAGTATCTTTACCCTTCAAACCTTCTTGCTGACCCCTTTGTTTATTCTCGAAATCTTTTCTTCAGAGAATGATAGCACAGTGAGATTACAAAAAAGTGAATATTCTGCATTCCCTTTAGATTTTATTTCAAAAATTTGTGACACTTTTTCTTTCAATTGCTCTACTCTTCATATCCTTATTCTGTGAGTAACCCCACCTTTGATCTCATCTTTATTAATGATGAAAAGTCAGTCGTACTTCAATATACGTTCATGAATTTTCTTTGATTTTTAATAATTTATTAATTATATATCCCAATTGAAGCCCCCTTTCTGAACTCCTCCCTGTCCCACTCTCCCTCCCTTTGTCCCCCCATCCCCTTTCCCCAGTCCATTGAAAGAGGGAGTTCTGCTCCTTTGATATCTGCACAAAGCTTATCAAGTCTCATCAGGACAGTCTGGATCCTCTTTCTCTGTGGCCTGTTAGACTGCATCACCAGAGGCAAGTGACCAAAAATCAGGCAAGCAAGTTCATGATAGAGGTAGCCTCTGCTCCCCTTACTTGGGAATTTACATGGAGACTGAGTTGCCAATCAGCTCTGAACAGTATTTATATTTCAAAATTCTTATCAGAAGAATTTTCTCTAAATGTGAAATTTATGGTATCATGGCATATCCAGAAGAAACAATCATTAAAAACAAACAAACAAAAAAAAAACCAAAGAAACAAAAAAAACCTCAATTTCTACCTGTGTTACCTACATTTCAGAATTGCCTAATCAGTTTATAATAGCTATGATAATAACTTTAGATTTTATAACTAAAGATTTTTTCAAAAACATAAATAATCTGTTTACGTAGTATATGTAATTTCTAATTGGTTGCATAGGTTTTGCATTGTTCTTATCCCTTTTTCTTTCTTTTGATATCATTGTTTTATTTATTACAATTTATTCACTTTGTATCCCACCTTTATCACCACACTCGTCCTCTCCCATTCAGTCCCTCATCTCTTCCCATGCCTGTTCCGCAGTCCACTGAAAGGGGAGGACCTCCTCCAATTCCATCTGACTCTATCAGGTCTATCTGACCTATCCGATCTCATCAGGACTGCCTTTCACAGTCTTTCTCTGTGGCCTAGTAAGCCTGCTCCCCCTTAGGGGGAGGTAATCAAAACCCAGCCATTGAGTTCATGTCAGAGATAGCCCCTGTTACCCTCACTAGGGAACACATTTGGAGACTGAGCTGTCATGGGCTACATCTGTGTAGGGGTTCTAGGTTATTTCCATGAATGATCTTCGTTGGAGTATCAGTGTCAGAAAAGACAACTAGGCCCAGATTGGTTTTATTGTTTTCCTTTTGGAGCTCCAGACTCTTCCAGGTCTTTCTATCTCCCGCTTCATTCATAAGATTTCCTGCACTCTGCCCAAAGTTTTCGTATGAGTCTTAGCACCACTTTAATTACCTGCTGGATAGAGTCTCTCAGAGGCCCTCTGTGGTAGGCTCCTGTCTTGTTCCCTGTTGTTGTAAGCGCTTGATTATTATTTACTAATAATTATCTTTTAGTAAAGCTTGCTGTTAATCCTAAGCAGCTGTATAACCAAACCACCACACAGAGACTGGGTTCATTTAGTTAACCTAGAATCCAATGCTGGGCAATAGTTACTCCATCCTAAACCTCTAAGCCCTCATAGTTTCCTAACATTTAGATTTCTCACATTATACTTGCTTTTAGTGATATCTTAGGTCCAGTCCATCTCTGCACATAGTTCCAAGATCTCTCATCCAGCTCTCTCTCCTAGCTCTCCTCTTGCCCTTTCTCCTCACACTCATTTCCTGCCCTCTGGCTCCTCCCCTCTCAACACTGTGTCAAGTTGCTTTATTTTGGCCTGTTTACACAGAGTTAAGAAATGATGTTTAGAATAAGTATCACAATGCAATATCTGGATTGAAACCAGAGCGGGGGGGGGGAGCATTTGTCTGAACAAGGGTAAGGTGTATAAATTTCAAAAGAACAATATACCAACACCGGTTTTCAACTTCTTTGGATGTCTATCCTGTTTGCCTTTCTTAATGAAGACTGAGCATCTTAAGCAGGGTCCTCCTTCTTACTTACCTTTTTTAGGTATACAATTTTTAATATGTTTATCCTATATTTTATGTCTACTAACCACTTATAAGTGAGTATATGCCATGTGTGTCTTTCTGAAATACCAAACTCAGGATGATCTTTTCTAGTTCACATCATTTGCTTGCAAATTTCATGATTAACTTGTTTTTAATTGCTAAGTAGTATTCCATTGTGTACATGTACCACAACTTCTGTATCCATTCCTCGACTAATGGATATCTGGGTTTTTTCCAGATTCTGGCTCTTATAAATACAGATGTTATGAACATGATTGAGCAAATGTCCTTGTTGTATACTTGAGCATGTTTTGCATATATGCCTAGGAGTGGTATAGCTAGATCTCTAGGAAGCACTATTCCTAATTGTCTGAGAAAGCACCAGATTGATTTCCAAAGTGGTTGTACAAGTTTACATTCCCACCAGCAATGGAGGAGGGTTCCCCTTTCTCCACATCTTCTCCAGCATGTATTGTCACTTGAGTTCCTGATCTTAGCCTTTCTGATGGGTATAAGGTGAAATCCCAGGGTCGTTTTGCTTTGCATTTCCCCGATGACTAAGGATGTTGAGAATTTATTTAAGTGTTTCTCTACCATTCTATATTCTTCTACAGAGAATTCTCTACTTAGCTCTGTACTTCAATTTTTAATTGGATTACTTGTTTTGTTGTTATTTAACTTCATGAATTCTTTATATATTTTGGATATTAGCCCTCCGGTATATAGAGGGTTGGTGAAGAACCTTTCCCAGTCTGTAGGCCATCATTTTATTCTGATTACAGTGCCCATTGCTTTACAGAAGCTTTTCTTTTTCATGATTGTTGATTGTTTATCTTAGAGCGTGTTGATTATTGATTGTTGATCTTAGGTCGTGTGCTGTTGGTGTTCTGTTCAGGAAGTTGTCTCCTGTGCCTATAAGTTCAAGATTCTTCCCAACTTTTCCTTCTAACAGGCTTAGTGTGTCTGGTTTTATGTTGAGTTCTTTGATCCACTTAGACTTTAGTTTTAAACAGGGTGATAAGCATGATTGTATTTGCATTTTTCTACATTTATATATCCAGTTAGACTAGCACCATTTGTTGACAATGCTATTTTTTTCCATTGTATGGTTTTGGCATCTTTGTTATAAATCAGGTGTCCATAATATGTGGATTTATTTCAGGATCTTCTATTTTATTCCATTGATCCACCAGTCTGTTTCTATGCCAGTACCAAGCAGGTTTGTTTTTTTGTTTATTATTGCTCTATAATACAGCTTGAGATCAGGGATGAAGATAACTCCAGAATATCTTTTATTGTAGAGTATTGTTTTAGCTATTCTAGGTTTCTTGATATTTCATATGAATTTGACAGTTTTTTTCCTTTAAGTTCTATAAGGAACTGTGTTGGTAATTTCATGGGAATTGCATTGAATATGTAGATTGCTTTGGGTAAAATGACCATTTTTACTATATTAATCCTGCCAAGCCATATTGCATAGGAGTCCTTTCTTTCTTCTGACATCTTTTTCATATGCTTTCTTCAGAGACTGGAAGCTTTTTTCATACAAGTCTTTAACTTGCTTGGGTAGGGTTACAACAAGGACCTTTATGTCCTTTGTGGCTATTGTGAAGGGTATTGTTTCCCTAATTTCTTTCTTAGCTGATTTGTCTTCTGAACACAGGATGGTTACGTTTGTTTGTGTTTTTGTTTGTTTGTTTGTTTGTTTGTTTGTTTTTTGGAATTCTAAAATCAAGCCAAACTTAATATTGTATGTGTGAAAGAAAGAATCAGTCCTTTTCTTTCTTTCTGTTTTTTTAGACTTCTTTTTTTAATTATATTTAATTTTTTTAATATTAGTTAGTTTATTTACTTTGATCCCCAGCTGTAGCCTGCTCCCTTATTCCCTCCCAATCCCACCTCTTTCCCTCATCTCCTCTCTGCCCTGCTCTAAGTCCACTGATAGGGGATGTCCTCCTCCCCTTATATCTGACCCTAGCTTATCAGGTATCTTCAGGACTGGCTGCTCCTCCCTCCAGTGGGGGGGGGAAAGGAGGTCAAAGAGCCAGCCACTGAGTTCATGTCAGAAATAGTCCCTGTTCCCCTTACTAGGCTACCCACTTGGATACTGAGCTAACATGGGCTACATGTGAGCAGGGGTTCTAGGTTATATCCATACATGGTCCTTGGTTCGAGATACAGTCTCATAAAAAGACCCCTGTGCCCAGATATATTAGGTCCTTTTGGAGTTCCTGTCCTCTACAGGTCATACTAACTCCCCCTTCTTTCATATGATTCCCTGCAATCTGCAGAACGTTTGGTTATGAGTCTCAGAATCTGCTTTGATACACTGCTAGGTACAATGTTTCCTAGGCCCTCTGTGGTAATTTTGTATCACGCCCTGTAGCTGAAGGTGTTTGTCAGCTCTAGGAGTTCTGTAGTTGAAGTTTTTTGGTTATTCTTGTATATGTTCATATCATCTACAAATAGTGATACTCTGCCTTCTTTCTTTCCAAACTGAATCACTTTGATCTCCTTTGATTCTATTATTGCTCTAGCAAGTACTTCAAGAAATATGTTGAAGAGATAGGGACAGAGTGGGCAGCCTTGCCTTGTCCCTTATTTCAGTGTGATTGATTTAAGTTTCTCTCCATTTAGTTTGTTGCTGGCTATAGGCTTACTATATATTGCCTTTAATATGTTTAGGTAAGTGCCTTGGATCCCTGATCTATTCGGGACTTTAAATATTAATGGGTGTTGGATTTTGTTAATGCTTTTTCAGCATCTAAGGAGGTTATCATGTTTTTTTTTTTTTTTTTTGGTTTTTCATTTGGTTTATATTGTGGATTACATTAATGGAATTCAGTATATTGAACTACCCTGCATACCTGGGATGAAGCCTACTTGGTCATAGTGGATGATATCTTTTATGTGTTCTTGGACTCTGTGAGTATTTTGTTGAGTATTTTCACATCAATATTCATAATGGTGATCAGCCTGAAATTCTCTTTCTTTGTTGTTTTTTTTGAGTTTTAGGTACAAAGGTGACTGTGGCTTCATAGAATGAGTTTGGTAATGTTCCTTCTGTTTCTATTTTGTGGAATAGTTTGAAGAATAGTTAGCTCTTCTTTGAAGGTCTGGTAGAATTTTGTGCTGAAACCATCTGGCAGTGGGCTCTTTTTGAATGGGCGACTTTCGATGACAGTTTCTATTTCCTAAAGGGATATAGGGCTATTAAATTTATTTATTCTCAATTCAGCTTAGGTAAGTGAAATTGTTCCAGAAAATTGTGCATTTCATTCAGATTTTCAAATTTTGTGGCCTATAGGCTTTTGAAGTAAGACCTAATGATTGTTGATTTCCTCAGTGTCTGCAGTTATGTTCTTCTTTTCGTTTCTGATTTTATTGATTTGGATAGTGTCTCTCTTTTAGTTAGTTTGGCTAAGGATTTGTCTATCTTGTTGATTTTCTCAAAGAACTAGCTTTTGTTTTCATTGATTTTTTGAATTGTTTTATTTGTTTCTAATTTATTAATTTCAGCCCTGAGTTTAATTATTTCCAGCCATCTACTCCTGCTGCATGTATCTACTTCTTTAGTTTTCTAGGGCTTTCAGTTGAGCCGTTAAGATACTTGTATGAGAATTTTCAAATTTCTTCTTGAAGGCACTTAGCACTATGAACTTTCCTTGTAGCACTGCTTTCATTGTGTCTCATAAGTTTGGGTATGTTGTGCCTTCATTTTCACTAAATTCTAGGAAGTCTTTAATTTCCTCATTTATTTCCTCCCTGACCCAGCTGTCATTGAGTTTCCATATGAGTGCTGGCTTTTTGCTATTTCTCTTGTTGAGGTCCAGCTTTAGTCCATGGTGATCAGATAGGATACAAGCATAATTTCAATCTTCTTGTATCTGTTCAGGGCCTCTTTGTGACCACTGTATGATCTATTTTGGAGAAGGTTTCATGAGTTGCTGAGAAAAATTTAAATTTTTAGTGTTTTAATGAATGGTTCTGTAGATGTCTGTTATGTACATTTGATTCATGACCTGTGTTAGAGTCATTGTTTTTTTTATTTAATTTCTGTTTTATTGACCTGTCTTTTGTTGAGAGTAGGTTGTGGAAGTCTGCCACTATTAATGTGAGGGAATCTATTTGTGGTTTTAAGTTTTATTAATGTTACTTTTACAAATGTGGGTGCCCTGGATTTTGTCCATAGATATTCAGAATTTTGAAGTCTTCTTGGTGGAATTTCCTTTGATGAGTGTGAAGTGACCTTCCCTATGTCTTTTGATTAATTTTTGTTCTAATCTATTTTAGTACATATTAGAATGGCTACTCCTTCTTGCTACTTAGGTCCATTTGCTTGGAAAACCGTCTTCTAGCCCTTTCCTCTCATGTATATATATGAGATGTATACAAATATATATATATATATATATTTGTGACTTAGGTGTATTTCTTCTATGCAATAGATTGGTAGGTCTTGTTTCCACAGCCATACTGTTAGTCTGTGTTTTTTATTGGAGAGTTGAGTCCATTAATGTTGAGAGATATTAATGATCAGTGGCTGTTAAATACTTTGATTTTTCTGTTGGTTCTGGTAGTGTGTTTGTGTGTTTGGCTACTTTTTGTTTTGATGTAGTGAGGTTATATATTTTCTGTGTTTACCAGACTGTAGTTAGCTTTCCTGGGTTGTATTTTTCCTTCTAGTATCTTCTGTAAGCCTGTATTTGTGTGTAGGTATTATTAAAATAGTTTTTGTTGTTGAATATCTTGTTTTCTCCATCTACGATTATTGAGAGTTGTGCTCTGTATAGTAACCTTCGCAGACATTTATGTTTTCTTAGGGTCTGTATGATACCCATCCAGACCCTTCAGGCTTTCATTGTCTCCGTTGAGAAATCAAGTGTGATTCTGATTGGTTTGCCATTATATGTTATTTGACCTTTTTCCCTTGCAGCTTTTAGTATTTTTTTCTTTGTACTCTATTCTTTCTGTTTTGATTATTATGTGCTAGGAGGATTTTCTTTTCTTCTCTAATTTATTAGGTGTTCTGTAGGCTTCTTGTATGATTATAGGCCCTCCTTTAAGTTGAGGAAATTTTCTACTATGATTTTGTTGAAAAAATTTTCTGGGCCTTGGAGATGGGAATCTTCTTTATCCTCTATTCCTATTATTCTTACTTTTTGTCTTTCATGTTGTTTTGGATTTTTTGGATGGTTTGTGGTAGGGATTTTTTAGATTTAACATTTTATTTGACAGATACATCCATTTTTTCCATTGAATCTTCCAAACCTAGGACTCTTTCTTCCATCTCTTGTAGTCTGTTGGTTATGCTTTCCTCTGTAGTTCCTGGTTTTTTTTTTTCCCTAAGTACTTCCTCTCCATGACTTTCTCTGTGTTTTCTTTAATTTTCCATTTCTATCTTCAGATCTTGAACTGTTTTGTTGATTTCTTTCACCTGTCTGACTGTATTTTCCTCTTTTGGTTTCATAGGTTTTTAAACATTTTTATTGCTTTTTGAAAGTCTAACTGCAATCATTTATTTTCATAATATTTCATCTCCTACTTCTCTCTCTAAGTCTTCCCACCTTTACTTCCTATTTTTTCCTACCCAGCACGTTAAAAATAATGTAAGCTATCAATTCTTGATGCACATATATTCATGAGCATGAGGATGTGGTGTGAATCTAGAATGTGTTTGACCCACCAGACATGATATCTTTAATTAAGATCACTAACTGCTTCTACCCAAGAAGCCATCAACTCAATAGTTTCTCAGCTAGGAGCAGAGACTTGTCCTCTCCATGCTGGAATGTTGACTGATTTGATCTTCTGCCAGTGCTGCATGTTCACCAACACCTGCTTTTAGTTTATGAGTGTAGAGGTCCCTGGACCTCATTGACTTCTGACTCTCAACATTTCTGCACTTACTTCTGAGAAGGTCTTTGGGGCTTTTTTGGAAAGATGTACGACATAGATATCACATTTACAGCTCTGAGCATTCCACTGATATGCAAGGACTCCATACTCCATATCCTACTACCGAAATACATGTTCATCCATGTTCACTGCTGCTCTAATTTACAATTGTTAGTAAATGACAAAAATCCTAGATGCTCATTACTCAATAAATCTATTAATAAATAAAAATGAAATTATTAAACCTGTAGGCAAAATGAATAAAAATTAATTGTTTTTTCCTGTTATTTATTTCTATTTTCCTATTTATTTATTTATTTATTTATTTATTTATTTATTTATTTATCCACTATATATTCTGATATATTCTGGTTGT
Organism: Rhombomys opimus; assembly: GCA_010120015.1. NCBI lineage: Eukaryota > Metazoa > Chordata > Mammalia > Rodentia > Muridae > Rhombomys > Rhombomys opimus. Next base: position 65,862 of record REGO01000558.1, on the reverse strand, counting down.
AGCCCAATGCCTTCTTCCTTTTCAGTCCCTCCCTTCCTCCTTTGCACCTTGCCTATTTCTCTGAAAAAAAAGATACTCCTTTTCCCATCTACCCCAGTGTATCAAGTTGTATCAGGACTGAGCATGTCCTCTTATCCTGTGGTCTGGCAAGGCAGTCTGGCCAGAGGGAAGTGATAAAAAAGGCTGACAAGTTGTCTTTGTCTGATGCAGTCTTACTTCCCTTACTAGAAGGACCCACATGAAGCCTTAATTGAAAATTTTGATAGAATTATAATGATGATCCAGCACTGCATTTGTCATTTTCCTTCCTATAAACCAAGTAAAAAAGAAAATATTTTATTAAAACCTTTCAGATATACCAAGTTAATACAATCGTATGGAAGAGTAACTTAAGGTAATTCAAGATAAGGGAGCCAACCTTCAGAATGATTTTATATTGTATTAACAATGGTTTGATTGAATTTGTAAATTCAACCAGCAAATGCATATACTCATTGAGAGTGTTTAATCCTAATTTTATAGGTGAGGTTAATGAATTTAGAAAATTAACTGAACTTCTAGGTGGAACCACAAGGTCTCTCCCACTTCACAGCTTCTACTCTCATATAGTTCACATCATCAGAAATAAGGAAATATAATAGTTTCACAGAGATAAAAGCTTTTGACATCAAATTATAAAAGTTAATTTACTGTGTGACTTTGTACAAAGGGGACATTTAGCACTATGATGAAAAGTGTCCTTCAGAACACATTTACAATAAATGCAGAATGGATATTCATAGAACTGTTTATAATGACCTCTGAGAACTATTTAAAGGATGACATTAAAGTGCAAGTGAGTGAAACTGATTAAGGGTATACAATCCCATGGAACAGTAACCTAAGGTGATTTGAGAATAGAAGTGAGAGTATGTGAACCAACCTTCAGAATGATTGTATATGTTATTAACAATAATCTTGATAAAACCTAAATTCATTTGTACACTCAATCAGCAAATGCGTTTTCCCAGCTAATATGCCTGGCACTGCCCAAGTATATGTATGTGGTTTCAGTGTTTCTATGTGAGCTAAAATGTATTTATTGTTCATGCATAAGCCAAGACAATTCCTAAAACAAATCAAATCAATTACCACAAGGAATGTATGTATGTCATACAAAAGAAGATGCACATAAAATTTCAGTCAATTTGTCATAATTGAAATATTGCTTGAGATAGGAATTTAAAGAGGTGAGCAACTTGACAAAGTACACAAAGACATGGTGAACTATCTGGAAAAATGATATACAGATAGCATCACTTAGTAAAACTCTTGGAAGACAGCTGAATTACTGGAGTTCTTTGTTCATTATGTTCAGTCAGAAAGCTTGGAAATACAACATACTTAAAATTGTCTATGATTTGTCTATAATTTTCTAATAGACCACTCTAACAGATGAAAAGTTAGAATTTTCAGTAGTAAATGGAGGCAGAAAAGTGGTTCAGGAAGTTTTGTAAAGATTCATTGTCTTTCATTTCAAAACGTCCATGCTATCATCTACAGTACGACAATAATCGATAATTTTCCATTTTATAAATGCCTGTAAGCTTGAGTTATATTCCCATTTTGATGAAACAACATTCTGCTTTTTCATTAAGAAACATCCTGGCAGTAACTTAAGAAAAAACAAGTATCACTTAAACATTAAGAACAAATTTAAAGTATTTGAGCAAATGTTCCCCTTCTACTCTTAAATTCTGGTACCTGGTTTTGGCTAAGAAAATGAACAAAACATGCTCTGCGAATGTATCAAAGCTTTGTGAAATCTTGTATGAAGCATGAATTTACTCCTACATTTTGTCTTATGATACATCAGCTGCCAAATCCACTACATTCTATAAGATATCTATCCTTCAAGAAATAATTTTGAATTAAATATCTGACTTTTGAAAAATTACTTTCAATGCCAATGGCTTTAGCATAATAATAACTAGAAATTAAAGATTTCAGAGTAACTAGACAAGAATTTCAAAGTTCATGAAATGTGGGAGTAACATTCAAGATGCAATTACTGTGATTTTTAATTTTACATGAAATATATATCTGCTATATTTTATTTTATACACATATACATATAATAATTATAAGCACTATATATCAATTATTTTAGAAAAAACATTTCAGGAATTCTCTCTAAATCTTCCAATTATTATCTCCATTTTATTTAAATACTAATTATATTTAAAACTATAGTACCCTGTTATTCTTGGTGATTGTCAATGCAGTTATGATAACAGCACAGACTTGGAAATAGTCTTTTGTCCTTTGTTTTTATTTTTTTTTAATTTTTATTTTTATCAGTTACATTTTATTAATTCTGTATCCCAGCCGTGCCCCGAACCCTCGTTCCCTCCCAGTCCCTC
>REGO01000558.1:17854-43763 GCA_010120015.1 Rhombomys opimus | reverse complement strand
TACATGCCACTAATTTTTCCTCTACATTTGCCTCTTTTTTTTGGCTGTAGTTGCCTGTATTTCTTTGAGGGCTCTATATGCCTCTACCATTGCTTCTATTTGTTTGTCTGTATTTACTTGTATTTCTTTGTGAGCTTTTTTTATTTTCTCTTTATGTGCCTCTAATATCTGGATAAGCCTAGAATTTAGATCATTTCCCTATGTTTCTGATGAATTAGAATGTCCATTGATTTTTGTGGTTTCTAGTCAATCCATGATGTCCTTATTTTTGTTGGATGCATTCTTACTTCTACCTCTGACCATCTGCCTATCTGTAACCTTCACTGTTTTTTCCTGGAGTCTGTACTTTAAACGGGGGTCCATCTTTCTCTGGTGTCTGGAGTATTCTTCAGGAAGATGAGAGAGGTCCACAGTGTTGAGAGATGATGTTATTTCAGCTGTAGCTAAGTGTGGAAGGTCACATGCACAGGTACACAAGTGTGGGCGAGCATGTTCAGGTGTATAGATGGAAGTGTGTCTTGAAGGACAGGATACTAGAGCATGTAGATGCCTGGAAGGTTGGAGATTAACAGTAGGGGAGGGTGGGGGTACTGGTCCTTTTTGTGGTTGCTGATGCTGTTCGTGTTGCAATGTGCCTGTGCAGGTGCACTGAATACATCAGTGGCCTACAGGTTTGTGGTCCTGTCCTCCTGGTATTCACATCAATCTTGGCTCTAGGAATTGTTTGTCTGAACTCTATCAGTAGACCCACAGAACCTGGGCTTCAATGTTGAGAACACTTTCTCAAGGATCCCTATGTGGGAGGGATCCATTTTCTGGCTGCTGGCATTGAGGGACCTTGGATCTGGGGCTCTGTATGCACTCACTTGAAGGCACACTTACTCACAATCAGGCCTAATCTGAAATCACAGGGTTTCCCCTGTTCTCTACTCTCAGATTTGGCCCTGCAGGGGCAAATGAGTGTGTAGAAGGTCCGTCAGCTCAGTGTTGTCCATAGTTTTTCCACTTGGTAGGGAGACCCCTACTTGGGATAGCCACTTCTGCTATCTCAGTCACTGAGCATTGAGGTTCCATCTAGGGCTAGCTGCCACCCATCTGACAAATCATGCTGCCTCCTGGGAGGCCATGAGAAGCCTGGAGAGCTGCCTTCAGTGACCTGCTCTGAGGTTCCTATAGGTACCCATGGCTGATGCAGACCTGGGTGGAAGAGGCCTGCCTCTTCCGTTTTAGTTACCTAGGAATGAGGTTCGTGCTTGGGACAATCATTGCAGACTCGGGCAAGGAGATAGGTCCATGACTGGGGCAAGGGGAATGAAGCAGGGTTGAATATTCACCACTGTCAGTCCCCAAGACCTGCGCTGATGACCTGGATCCAAAACGTCTCAGCTCATAGCCTCTTGCTCAGTAAGTCTCAATGACAATGTTCTGGCTTCATGTGTCCCTCCACTCACCAATTTTGGAGTTTCGGATCCTGTGTTCCTCAGATACGGTGCTCACTGGTTGCAGCCATCTTGGATCTCCCAACATGTGCTGTGTTACAGAATTATACAATCTTGTTCAAATTATTAATCGCCAAATTTTTAGTTTAAAAAAAATTCACTGCCATGGTTAGCCCTTAAGCATTCTGTTTCAATGTACTCTATTGTAACCTGCTTTTCTGAGTACCATGTTTTTAAGTATTTATTTTTTTATTTTTTTAAAATTTATTACAATATATTCACTTTGTTACACCAAGGTACTTTATGTCCTTTGTGGCTATTGTGAAGGATGTTGTTTCCCTAAATTCTATCTCAGCCCATTTGTCCTTTATATTCAGGAGGGCTACTGATTATTATTATTTTTATTTGATTTTGTATACAGCCTCTTTACTGAAAGCATTTATCAGCTATAGGAATTCTCTGGTAGAATTTTTGGGGTCACTCATGTATATTATCACATGATCTGAAAATAGTGATACTTTGACTTCTTCCTTTCCGAACTGAATCAACCTTGTTCTTCTTTAATTGTCTTATTACTCTAGCTAGGACTTTAAGAACTATGTTGAAGAGATATGGAGCCAGTGTGCAGTATTGCCTTGTCCCTGATTTCAGTGGGATTGATTTAACTTTCTCTCCTTTTAGTTTGATGTTGGCAATAGGCTTTCTGTATATTGCCTTTACTATGTTTAGTTAAGTGCCTTGTATCCCTGATTTCTCTAGGACTTTAATCATAAATGAATGTTGGATTTTTTAAATGCTTTTTCAGCATCTAAGGAAATTATCTTGTGATTTTTATCTTTCAGTTTGTTTACATGTGGATTACATTGATGGTTTTTCATATCTTGAACAGCACCTGCATGCCTGGGATGAAATCTACTTGGTAATATTGGATGGTATCTTTGATGTGTTCTTGAATTTGGTTTGTGAGTATTTTATTGAGTAACTTTGCATCAATGTTCATAATGGTGACCGGCCTGAAATTTTCTTTCTTTGTTGTGTCCTTTTGAAGTTTAGGTATCAAGGTGACTGTGGCTTCATAGAATGAGTTTGGTAATGTTCCTTTTGTTTCTATTTTGTGGAATAGTTTCAAGACAATTGGAGTTAGCTCTTCTTTGAAGGTGTCATAGAATTTAGAATTCTGTGCTCAAACAATGTGTCCCTGTGGTGTTTTTTTGTTTGTTTGTTTGTTGTTTTTTTATGGTTAAGAGACTTTTGATGACAATTTCCATTTCCTAGGGGGATGTATTAGGACTATTTAATTCATTTACCTGGTTTTGATTTAGCTTTGGTAAGTGGAATCGATCCAGAAATTTGTCCGTTTCATTTAGATTTTTAAATTTTGTTGCATATAGACTTTTGAAGTAAGTCCTAATGATTGTTTGGATTTCCCCCAAGTCTGTTGTTATGTCCCCCATTTTATTGCTTATTTTCTTGATTTGGATAGTGTCTCTCTCTGCTTTTTAGTTAGTTTCGCTAAGTGTTTGTCTGTCTTGTTAATTTTCTCAAAGAACCAGCTCTTGGTTTTATCGATTCTTTAAATTGTTTTATTTGTTTCTAATTTATTGATTTTAGCCCCGAGTTTGTTTATTTCCTATTGTCTACTCCAGCTGAGTTTCTTCTTCTTCTTCTTCTTCTTCTTCTTCTTCTTCTTCTTCTTCTTCTTCTTCTTCTCCTCCTCCTCCTCCTCCTCCTCCTCCTCCTCCTCCTCCTCCTCCTTCTTCTTCTTCCTCTTCTTCTCCAGGGCTTTCAGTTGAGCTATTAAGTTGCTTGAATGAGATGTTTTTGATTTCTTTATGAAGGAATTAAGTGCAATGAACTTTCCTCTTAGTACTGCTTTTATTGTGTCCCATAAGTTTGCTTATGTTGTGCTTTTATTTTCATTGAATTCTAGAAATACTTTAATTTCTTTCTTTATATTTCCCTGACCCAGCAGTCATTGAGTAACAAGTTTTTCAGTTTTCTTGTACATGTAGGCTCTTTGCTAGTTCTGTTGTTGCTGAGGTACAGCTTTAGTCCAAGGTGGTCAGAAAGGATACAAGGAATTATTTCAATCTTCTTGTTTCTGCAAAGGCTTGCGTTGTGACCAAATGTATGGTCTATTTTGGAAATGGTTCTGAATACCATTAATGTTAAAGATTTTCATAGCTAATCAAACCTGTCCTAAATTTCAGGATAATTAGGAAGTTATTCTTGGGAGATTTAAGTAATTTTATTCCTTAACATTCAAGAAACATAGTGCACGTAGCCATTTGTAATGAAATCCAGTGGTAATAGTCAGAGTGGATGTAGTAGAATTGTGTTTTGGATACATAGATACTTAGTTTATGTAGATCATTTTTGAGTACTTGCTGTATTGTAAAAATAAAGTAAAATGTGTTCAGCACCATAATAATTAAACTATATTTTTAAATGATTATGTATTTTATCTTTAATTATGTTCCTAAGAATTTATTTATCCAAAAGATATTGTAAGAAAGAAGCCTTTGTTTCAGCTATGAACACTTCATTTGTCATATTCCACTGTTATAAAAGAAGTATTTATAAATTTAAAAAAATGATTTGCATCTCTCTGATGGCTAAGGATGCTGAGCATTTCTGTAAGTGTTTCTCTGCCATTCTGCATTCCTTTACAGAGAATTGTCTGTTTAGGTCCTTACCACATTTTTTAATTGGATTGCTTTTTTTCCAGTCACTTATTATTTTTTTTTATTTATACAGTTTGAATGTAGTGTCAATTGAGAGGAAATTTTTTCTGTTATTTTTATCCTGCTCCCTCATTCCCTCCCAATCCCCCCCTCTTCTCCTCCCTGCCCCTTTCTAAGTCCACTGATAGGGGAGGACCTCCTCCCCTTTCATCTGACCCTGGATTATCAGATATCTTCAGGACTTGCTGCAATAGCTTTTAAAAACATGGATCATGTATACGTTTGTGTATCTCTGTGAGTATTTACCATATGTGCCCAAGTGTCTCAGAGGGCCTGAAGTGTGTATCAAGTCTCCTGGATCTGGAGTTAAAGAAAGTTATGAACTTTCATACATGGGGGCTAAGAACTGAATTCGGGAACTCAGGAAGGACAGAAAGAGCTCTTAACTGCTGAGCCATTATTTCCAGGCCCAGTATCATTATTTTATTTTTATTAAATTTTTACTTTTTAATTAGTTACAGTTTATTCACTTTGTATCCCAGCTCTAGCCCTCTCTTTTATTCCCTCCTAATACCATTTTCCTTCCTCATCTCCTCCCTGCTCCTCTCTAAGTCCACTGGTTGGAGAGGTCCTCTTCCCCTTCCACCTGATCCTATTATCAGGTCTCTTCAGTACTGTCTGCAATATCTTCCTCTGTAGCCTGTCAAGGCTTCTCCTCTCTCGAGGGGATGGGGTCAAAGAGCCAGCCATTGAGTTCATGTTAGAGACAGTTCCTATAAACCTTACTAAGGAACTCTCTTGGATACTGAGCTGCCATGGGCTACATCTGGGCAGGGGTTCTAGGTTATACCCATGCATGGTACTTGGTTGGAGAAAAATTCTCACAAAAGACTCCTGTGCCCAGATATATTTGGTCTTTGTGGAGCTCCTGTCTTCTTCACGTCATATTAACTCCCCTTTTTTTCTTATGATTCACTGCACTCTGCTGAAAGTTTGTTAACGAGTCTTTTTATCTGCTTTGATACACTGCTAGGTAGAGTCTTTCAGAGGCCCTCTGTGGTAGGCTCATGTTCTATTACTTGTTTTCTCCTACATTCAATGTCCATCCCATTTGTCTTTCTAAGTGAAGACTGATCATCTTAACCCGGGTGCTCTTTCTTGTTTATCTTCTTTAGGTATATAGATTTCAGTATATTTATCCTATCTTATAAGTCAATATAAGTGAGTATATACCATGTGTGTCTTTCTGCTTTTGGGATACCCCCCTCAGGATGATCGTTTTTAGGTGCCACCATTTGCCTGAAAATTTCATGATTTCCTCGTTTTTAATTGCTGAGTAGTATTCCATTTTGTAAATGTACCACACTTTCTGTATCCATTCCTTCATTGATGGACATCTGGGTTGTTTCCAGGATTTGGCTACTAAGAATAAAGCTGCTACAAACATAGTTGAGAAAATATCCTTGTTGTATACTTGAGCATCTCTTGTATATGTACCTAGGAGTGGTATAGCTGGTTCTTGATGAATCATTATTCCTAATTGTCTGAGAAAGCACCAGATTAATTTCCAAAGTTGTTGTAAAAGTTTGCATTCCCACCAGCAATGGAGGAGTGTTACCCTTTCTCCACAACCTTTCCAGCATGTGTTGTCACTTGAGTTTTTGATCTTAGCCATTCTCATCTGTGTCAGGTAAAATCTCAGGATCATTTTGATTTGCATCTCTCTGATGGCTAAGGACACTGAGCATTTCTTTCTTTTTCTTTCTTTCTTTCTTTTTTTTTTTGGCTCTGTCATGATCTCTGTTGTATGCTTTTCTTAATTTTTTTATTATTAGTTACATTTTATTAACTCTGTATCCCAGCTGTATCCTGCTTCCTCATTCTCTCCCAAACTCTCCCTCATCTCCTCCCTGCCTTTTCCAAGTCCACTGATTGGGGAGGACCTAAGTGTTTCTCTGCCATTCTGTGTTCCTCTACTGAGAATTCTCTGTTTAGCTCTGTACCCCATTTTAATTGAATTGCTTGATTTGTTGCTTTTTAACTTCTTTAGTTCTTTGTGTATTCTGGATATTAGCTCTCTGCTAGATATTGGGTTGGGAAAGATCTTTTCCCAGTCTGTAGGCTGTCATTTTGTTCTGATGACTCTTTCTTTTGCTTTACAGAAGCTATTCAGTTTCATGAGGTCCCATTTATTGATTGTTGCTCTTAGAGCCTGTGCTGTTGGTGTTCTGTTCAGGAAGTTGTCTCCTGTGCCAATGAGTTCAAGGCTCTTCCTTACTTTTTCTTCTAACAGGAGTAGTTTGTCTGGTTTTATATTGAAGTGTTTGATCTAGTTTTGTGCAGGGTGATAAGTATGAATCTATTTGCATTTTTCTACATGTAGACATCCAGTTAGACCAGAACCATTTGTTGAAGATGCTATCTTTTTTCCATTGTATGATTTTGACATCCATTTCAAAGATTAGTTGTCCATAAGTGTGTGGGTTTATTTAAAGGTCTTCTATTTGATTCCATTGATCCCCCATTCTCTTTCTCTGCCAATACCATTAGTTCCACAAGGACCAAATATATTTGAGCACAGGAGTCTTTGTGAGACTGTTTTGTGGGACAAGGAAAGGCTGCCAATTCTTTGTTTATCACTTCAACATAGTACTGGAAGTGCTAGCTAAAGCAATAAGACAACTAAAGGAGATCAAGGGAATATGCATTGGAAAGGAAGAAGTCAAAATATCATTTGCAGATGGTATGATAGTAAACATGAGTGACCCCAAGAATAGTAGCATACAACTTCTTCAGCTGATAAATGCCTTCAGCAAAGTGGCTGAACAAAAAATTTCTCCCCAAATATGAAACCCTCCTCTATATAGAAGACAATCAATCTGAGAAAGAAATTAGGGAAACAACACCCTTCACAAGAGCCACAAATTACATAAAGTATTTTGGTGTGATTCTAACCAAGTAAGTGAAACACCAAGATGAATAGAACTTCATGTCTCTGAACAAAGAAATTGAAGAAGAAATCAGAAGATGGAAAGATCTCCCATGCTCTTGGATCAGTAAGATGGACACAGAGAATATGGTAATGCTAACAAAATCAATCTATAGATTCAATGCAATTCCCATCAAAATACCAACATGGTTCTTTACAAAACTTGAAAGAACAATTCCCTACTTCATATGGAAAAAGAAAACACTCATAATAACTAAAACCATCTTGTACAATAAAAAATCGTCTGTGGGTATATCCATTCCTGATCTCAAGCTTTACTACAGATCATCAGTAGTAAAAACTGTGTGTTACTGGCAATGAAACAGACTGGTGGATCAATGGAATCAAATTGAGGACCTAGAGAAAAATCCACACATCTGCTGATACTTTTTTGACCAAGATGTCAAAGCTAACACAATGTAAAAAAAGATAGAATCTTCAACAAATGGTGATAGTCTAAGTGTATGTTTACATGTAGAGAAATTTAAATAAATTCATATTTATCGCCCTGCCCTAAAGTAAAGACTAAGTGGATCAAAGACCTCAACATAAAAATAGTCACAGTGTAAATCTTTTAGAAGAAAAATTGGGCAAGAGTGTTGACTTTATTGGCACAGGAAACTACTTTCTGAACAGAACAGAACACAAACAGTATAGGCTTTAAGATCAACAATCAATAAATGGGACCTCATGAAACTGAAAACTTCTGTAAAGCAAAGGACAGTGTTGCAGAACATAACAACAGCCTTCAGACTGGGAAAAGTTTTTCCTCTACCCTACATCTGATAGAGGGCTAATAGGCAAAATATATAAAGAACTAAAGAATTTAAAAAGCAACAAACCAAGTAATCCAATTAACAATAGGTACAGAGTTAAACAGAGAATTCTCAACAGATGACTATCAAATGGCAGAGAAACATTTAAAGAAATGCTCAAAGTTCTTAGTCATCACAGAAATGCAAATCAAAATGACCCTGAGATTCCACCTCATACTCATCGCAATGGCTAAGATAAAATTCTCAATGGATGACACATGTTTGAGAGGTTGTGAAGAAAGGACAACCCTTCCCCATTGCTGGTGGTAATGCAATGTTGTACAATCACATTGGAAATTAATCTGGCACTTTCTCAGATAATTAGGAATAATGCTTCTTCAAGATCCAGCTATACCAGTCTTAGATATACATCGAAAATATGTTCAACTATACAACAAGGACATTTGTTCAACCCTGTTTGTATCAGCTTATTCATAATAGCCAATATCTGGAATCAACCCAGATGTCCCTCAACTGAGGAATGGATACAGAAATTGTCGTACATTGCACAATGGAATACTACTCAGCAATTAAAAACAAGGAAATCATGAAATTTTCAGGCAAATTATGGGAACAAGAAATGATCAACCTGAGTGAGGTAGCCCATAAGCAGCAAGACACTTATGGTATATATTCACATACAAATGTATATTAGCCATAGGAAAAACATACTAAAATCTATAGTCTTAAGGAAGCTAAACAGCAAGTAGTACCCTAGGGAAGAGGCTGAAATCTCACCCACAAGGGCAAGCAGTATAGACATCAGAAGTAGGGGAAGACAAGGAATGGGAAAGGAGCTTTTTACAGGGGTCTCTGAAAGATTCTACCCATCAATGTATCAAAAGAGATACTAAGAATCATAGCCAAACTTTGAGCATAGTGCAGGAATCCTTATGGAAGAAGAGGCAGACATAAAGACCTGGAGGGGAGTGGAACTTCACAAGGAGACCAAGATAACTAAAAAGCCGGGCCCAGGGGGACTTCTGAGACAGCTACTCCAACCAAGAACCATGCATTGAGGGTACCTGGACTCTGCTAAGGGGAAGCCCATAGGCTGATCAGTTTCCATGTGGTTTCCATAGTAAGGTGGACAGGAACTGTCTCTGAAATGAACTCAGTGGCCAGCTTTTTGAGCACCTCCCCATGGGGAGTTCAACTTTGCCAGGCCGCTGAGGAAGATAATGCAGCCAGTCCTGATGAGGCCTGATCAGCTAGGGTCAGATAGAAGAGGTCCTCCCCTATCAGTGGACTAGGAAAATGGCATAGGGGGAGAAGAAGGAGGGTGGGTGTGACTGGGAGAAAATGATGGAGGGGGCTACAGCTGGGATACAAAGTGAATAAATTATAATTAATTAATTAATTAATTACTGGATCTATATTTTCATTTACATGGAAGTTTAAGTTGTCCTTCATGCTATTATTAGGAAAAATAAATAACATGCAATAAAGATACATATTATACTCACACATTTTCTTTGAAAATGAAAGGAAGAATAATCATACAGTGAATATAATAGTATATTCAATATCGCTAACAGCATGTTTCTCTATAGTAGGCTATGGAATAGTAAATGTGTTACATATGTCATATATTTATGCAGTACTATAAAAGTTCATTTCATTAGAAGACAGAAAGGAAAAATCAATGGGACAGTTTTCTAATCCTGACTTGGATAGGAAAAGAGAGGAGGTGTAGAAAAGTAATCTATAGTGGAAATTTCAGTGTGGAGGTGAAACAGGCTGAAGATAAATGAGTCCTTTTCAATGCAATATGGAATTTCATGGATTTTTTTCTAGAAAAAAAAAGCAATTGGAGCAGTGACTGGACAGTCGCATTGTTTCTCTAAAGGTAGATAAATAATTCAGTATTTTAAAAATTGATCATGACACCCCCCCAACACACACATACACACACACACACACACACATACCACAGTTATCCTCCAGGACCATGATTTTCGCTATCTCTTCCTAACTGTTCAACCATATAAATTCCTGACAAACACTGTGAGATTTGAATAAGCACAGCCTCAAAGTCGCTGAAGAATAGTGATATAAACATTTCTGACCTGGATATAGGTAAGGAATATATGACTACAAACCTACCAGTTGAAAGAATCTGTGATTTTTAAAGTCTTTCCTGATCTTTTCTTCTTATTCACCAACAAAATTTAAAAATATTTTCTAGGGGGCAGAGCCAAGATGGAGACTAACACACACAGTTTCTGAGTTGCAGAGGAGCTGAACTGCCTACATTGGTGAGTGGAAGAACTTCTGAAACCAGGGAAACTACGTTGAGGCTTTCTAAAGGACAGGGAACATCGCACGAGGTGAGAACTTTTGTCTCGTGTCACCTGTAGACTTCTTTGGGGAAGGACAGAAACGATCCTTTGATCTCCCTGCACTCCCCTTTTTTTGGCCCTCCCTCTTCCTTGGTACAGCTGGCTTACTGAGATTCTTAGCTCAGAGCTCACTGCCTAGGGACTGTGAGGCGGGGCTCTTAGCCCCTTAGCTGCAAATGCCAGCTGTACCTGTCTTGGAGTCCCAGATCTGCAGTGCCATCCTCACCATGTGCTAGAGTGTGAGAAGCCATACCAACTCTGCACGGTATCCCACCCACTGACTGTAAGGCCCGCCCAAACCCTTGGTGTCAGATAATACACTATGTACCCACCAAAGCCCAGCAGACCTGCCATACAAGCTAGGCACTCCAGAAGGTGAGTTTCCCAGGCCTGGAGAGCACAGTGGAGGGCCCCCAGGACTTCCCAGAATGTATCTGGACTGGCATCACAATCTCCAACTGCAGATAGACTTCCTAACCTGGCAGCTGTAGCAGCACTGAGCTGGTGGAGCACTTCAGTCCTCCTGCATAAGAACAAGCAGGGCCAAAGCAGAGAGTAGAGAGCTCGGATATGCCCCATCCTTGACAATATGGCCTGCTTGAGTGTGAGTGCACCCTTGAGTGTCTACAGAGCCCCAGATCCAGGTTCATCTAAAATAGAAGACAGGCATCGGATCCTTTCCTCCCACATACCCACTGTGGGAAACAGACAGTCTCTTCGGACATTGAAGCTCCTGCTGTGCAGGTCCAACTGAGGAGTTAAGGCAGATAAGGCTGGAAATTGCACCGCAGCTATCACCAGTGCCTGCTATATCTACAGCGGATGAACAAGTAAACCCCTAGAAGCCTGCAAGGCAGAGCCCCTCCCAAACACTCAAGGATTCAACATTCTCTATCACTCTGTTGTTCGAAGCACACTTTGACTCACACTTCCACACACGTGCTCACTCATATTTGCCCTTTTGCGACCGCTGACTTTCTTCCCACAAGTACAGCTTAAGCACCAATGCACAAGCTGAGGGGACTGGACCTCTCTCAGCTTACTGAAGAACTCTACAGACATCAGAGAGAGAGAGTACCAGTCTGAACTGCAGAATCCAGGAACAAACAGGGAAGGTTATAGATAAGCCAATGGCTAAGGGTAGGCAAAAGAATGAAGCCAACTTATATCAGGACATCATGGCATCACCAGCAACTCCCAAAATTGATGAATACTCCAATTCATTGGAAGCACAGAAAAATGACTTTAAAACTATGCTTACCAATTATTTGAGGCTCATAAAGAGGAAATAAACAAAGCTCTCAAAGCAATAATCATACACATTTGGATAGTTAAAGAGGAAATGAAGAAATCTATCAAAGATTTGGCCAATCAATTGGAGGCAAAGAAAGAGTAAATGAACAAATTCTCAAAGAAACACAGGTAAATATAGCCAAACAAAAAGAGGCACAAGTAGAGAAACAATTAGTGGCATATAGAGAGGAAATGATCAAAAAAATAGAGACCATCTTAGAGAGACAGGAATCCATATTCAAACACATGAAAGAAATGGTGCAAGGCATGAAAACAGAATTAGAATCAATACAGAAAACACAAAATGAGAAAACCCTTGAGCTGGAGAACTTGGAGAAAAGATCAGGAACCACAAAGTTAAGCATCACCAAAAGAATACAAGAGATGGAAGAGAGAATCTCTGGTGCTGAAGATACACTCACAGAAGTTGATACTTCTCTCAAACATAAAAGTAAAAACAGAAAAGTCCCAAACACAAAATATCCAAGAAAAAAAAAAAGATGTCATGAAAACACATGGAATCTTATGAAAGAAGTGGGAAATAGTAAGATCTGGAGAAGACAGGAGCTCTACAAAGAGAGCAACAGAACCAGAAAATTTGAACACAGGGACCTTTCCAGAGACTCATACTCCAACCAAGTACCATGCATGGAGTAACCTAGAACCCCTGCACAGATGTAGCCCATGGCAGTTCAGTGTCCAAATGGGTTCCATAGTAATGGGAAGAGGGACTGCCTCTGACATAAACTGATTGGCCTGCTCTTTGATCACCTCCCCCTGAGGGAGGAGCAGCCTTACCAGGCCACAGGGGATAACAATGCAGCCACTCCTGATGAGATCTGATAGACTAATATCAGAAGGAAGGAGAGGGGGACCCCCCATCAGTGGACTTGTGGAGGGGTATGGGTGAAGAAGTGGGAGAGAAGGTAGGATTAAGAAGGGAGGAGGGAGGGTATTATGGAGGGATTCAAAGTGAATAAAGTATAATTAATAAAAGTTAAAAAATAAAAAAAAAACAAAGAGAGGCAATTTAAGAAAGCACAGGGAGAGGCAGTTCTGTCAAGTTGGTTGAGGTTGGTCAGCTGTCATTTTGTGCTGATTCAGTTATGAGGCAATACAGTGACAGTTCTATCCCTGTCAGTTCAGATCAGTTTAGTCAGTTGAGCTGAGTGGAGTTGAGTTTGGTACAGTTCAGTTGAGGGAGTGTGGTGCAGTGGAGATGAGTTGGTTCCTGAGTTAGTGCAAAGGCATTTGAAGCCAGAGAATAAGAAAAAAAAATCAGAAGATAAGAACATATTTCCAGAGTTAGTTTGATGCCAAGCAGAGCAATTCAGTGAGAAACTGAGAGAATATAGACTGAAATAGTTAGCTTAGAGAGGAGTTTGAGTCAGAACACCTGAGTTGAACAATCCTGCCAGAGTTCATAAAGAACTAGAAAGAATGAGCTTATTCAGCAGTAAATCTTTGAGGTTTAAGCACTTTAGGCCTAGGTTAGCAGACAGAGGTTGGAAGATTAGATCTTACAGAGTCTAGACATTTCCAGATTTAGGACTAGGGATAGACAGAAAGAAATGATCTGGGCTCAGCCAAAGATGTGTGAATAACTGCTCTCATTAGCTCCCTTCATCTGAGGAAACAAAAGTTAAATTTACATGTGGTATACTCAATAAATATGTTCCTATGTATAAAAGAAGTCATGAGCCATTACATTATAATATCCAAGAATAAAATACAGTATCAAAAATGGTAAGTCCTAATAAAATGATTGCAAGAATTTGTTAAGAACTTTCTTTCTTTTATTTGTCTATGTACTTGATAACTTTTGTAAAATTTTGAGCAATTTCTTTTTTCTTATCCTATCTAAATAGTACTTTTCTCTTTATTAATGGAACATACAAAAATTGGTAATTCCATGCTTGTCAGATTTAGAATTCAATAGTACAGGACCCATATTTTCAGTTTATGACCCCAACTATGTGAACGGATACAAGTATTAAAGCAGGGAATGAAAGACTTTGTTGGTCTATTTCATAGCAAAAACTCACTTTGATTTAGAATTATACCAGAACATTTAGCATTATAATTTAGAATTATAGCTAAAAATTTAAGAGTAGATAAGATCAATTTGCTGTTTTAAAAACTTGAAGCAAAATTATACTAATATAACTAATACAAATACCTTAGATTTTTTTTATTATTAGTTACATTTTATTAACTCTGTATCCTAGCTGTATCCCCCTCCCTCATTCCCTCCCAATCACAAATTCCCTCCCTCATGTCCTTCCTGCCCCTTTCCAAGTCTACTGATAAAGGAAGACCCCCTCAATTTCATCTGATCCTAGGTTATCAGGTATTTTCAGGCCTGGCTGCAAAGTCCTCCTCTGTGGCCTAGCAGCGCTGCTCCTCCCTTGGGGGGTGGGGAGGACAAAGAACATGCCATTGAGTTCATGTCAGAAATTGTTCCTGTTACCCTTACTAGGGAAAAAGCAATTGGGGCTACCAGGGGCTACATCTGAGCAGAGATTCTAGATCATATCCATACATGGTGCTTGGTTGGAGAAAGAGTCTCATATAAGATGCCTGTGCCAAGATACATTTGGTCCTTGTGGAGCTCCAATCCTCTCCACATCATACTAACTCCCTCTTCTTTCATATGATTCCCGAAACTCTGCTGAAGGCTTGGTTATGAGTCATAGTATCTGCTTTGATACTCTGCTAGTTAGAGTCTTTCAGAGGCCCTCTGCAGTAGACTCCTGTCCTGTTACTTGTTTTCTCCTACGTCCAATGTACATCCCATTTGTCTTTCTAAGTGAGGATTGATCATCTTACACCGGGTCTTCTTTCTTGTTTATTTTCTTTAGGTGTATAGAGTTCATTAAGTTTATGAGATCTTATAGGTCTATATAAGTGACTATACACCAGGTGTGTCTTTCTCCTTCTGGGATACCTCACTCAGAATGATCTTTTCTAGATCCCACCATTTGCCTGCAAAATCATGATTTCCTCTTTGTTGATTGCTGAGTAGTATTCCATTGTGTAAAAGTACCACAATTTCTGTATCCATTCCTCTGTTGATTAACATCTGGGTTGTTTCCAGGTTCTGGCTATTACAAATAAAGCTGCTACCAACATGGTTGAGCAAATATCCATGTTGTGTACTTGAACAACTTTTAGATATATGCCTAGGAGTGGTATAGCTGGGACATGATGAATCGCTATTCCTAATTGTCTGAGAAAGCGCCAGATTGATTTCCAAAGTAGTTTTACCAGTTGACATTCCCACAAGCAACAGAGGAGGGTTCCCTTTTTTCCAAAACCTCTCCAGCATGTGTTGTCACTTGAGTTTTTGATTTTAGCCATTTTGATGGGTGTAAGGTGAAATCTCAGGGTCAATTCTATTTGCATCTCTCTGATAGCTAAGGATGTTGAGCATCTCTTTAAGTGTTTCTCTGCCATTCTATGTTCCTCTACAGAGAATTCTCTGTTTAGATCCGAAATCCATTTTTTAATTGGGTTGCTGGATTTATTCCTTTTAACTTCTTTAGTTTTTTATATATTCTAGATATCAGCCTTCTGTCAGATACAGGGTTGGTGAAGATCCTTTCCCAGTCTGTAGGCTGTTATTTTGGTCTGACAACAGTTTCTTTTGCTTTGCAGAAGCTTTTCAGTTTCATGAGGTTGCATTTATTGATTGTTGAACTTAGAGGCAGTGCTGTTTGTGTTCTCTTCGGGAAGTTGTCTCCTGTGCCAATGAGTTCTAGGCTCTTCCCCAGATTTTCTTCTAACCAATTTAGAGTATCTGGTGTTAAGTTGAGGTCTTTGATTCCCTTGGACTTTAGATTTGTGCAGGGTAATAAATGTGGATCTATTTTCATTTTTTCACATCTAGACAACCAGTTGGACCAGCATCATTTGTTGAAGATACCGGGTTTTTTTTTTTCCATTGAATGCTTTTGGATTCTCTGTCAAAAATCAATTATTCACAGGTGTGTGGGTTTATTTCTGGATCTTCTATTAGGTTCCATTGATCCTCCTTTCTGTTTCTATGCTGATACCACGCAGTTTTTATTACTATTGCTCTGTAGTAAAGCTTGAGGTTGGGGATGGAGATACCTCCAGATGATCTGTTGTGTACAGGAGTGTTTTGGAGATTCTGGATTTTTTGTTTGTTTCTTTCTTTCTCCATATGAAGCTGAGGATCTTTTTTTCAAGGTCTGTAAAGAATTGTGTTGGTATTTTGATGAGAATTCCATTGAATTCCCATCAAATGACCATTTGATGCTCATTGCTTCTGGCAAATGACCATTTTCATGATGTTAATCCTACAAATCCATGAGTCTGGGAGATATTTCCATCTTCTGATATTTTTTTTAATATCTTTCACTTGCTAGGTTCGAGTCACCCCAAGATACTTTATGTTATTAGCTGCTATTGTAAAGGGTGTCATTTCTCTGATTTCTTTTTCAGCCCTATTGTCTTTGGTATACAGGAGGGCTTCTGATTTTTCTAAGTTCATTTTGTATTCAGCAATTTTGCTTACTGTGTTCATCAGCTGAAGGAGTTCTCTGGTTGAATTTTTGGGGTCACTCATGTATGCTAACATATCATCTGTTAATAGTGCAACTTTGACCTCTTCTTCTCTGATTTGTATCCTCTTGATGTCCTTTAGTTGTCTTATTGCTTTAGCTAGGTCTTCAAGTACTACGTTGAAGAGGTATGGAGAGAGTGGGCAGCCTTGTCTTGTCACTGATTTCAGTGGGATTGAATTAATTTTCTCGCCATTGATTGTGATGTTGGCTATAGGCTTGCTGTATATTGCTTTTCCTATGTTTAGGTATGTACCTTATATCCCTGATCTCTTAAAGACTTTAAACATGAATGGTTGTTGGACTTTGTCAAATGCTTTTCTGGCATCTAAGGAGATGATCATGTGGTTTTCTTCTTCAGTTTGTTTATGTGGTGGATTACATTGACGAATTTCCATATGTTGAACCACCCTTCCATGCCTGGGATGAAGCCTACTTGGTCATGGTGGATGATATCTTTGATGTGTTCTTGGATTCGATTTGCAAGTATTTAATTGAGTATTTTTGCATCAATGTTCATAAGAGAGATAGGTCTGAAGTTTTCTTTTTTGTTGGGTCTTTGTGTGGTTTAGGTATCAAGGTGACTGTGGCTTCATAGAATGAGTTTGGTAATGTTTTTTTTCTGTTTCTATTTTGTGGAATAGTTGGGAGAGAATTGGAGTTAGCATTTCTTTGAATTTCTGGTAGAATTCTGCACTGAATCCATCTGGTTGAGGGCTTTTTTTTAAGGGAGACTGTTGATGACTGCTTATAATTCATTGGGGATATAGAGATATTCAATCTTTCTACCTGATCTTGATTTAATTTTGGTAATGGAATCTATCAAGAAAAATTGTACATTTCCTTTAGATTTTCAAATTTTGTGGCTTATAGGCTTTTGTAGTAAGACTTAATGATTGTTTGGATTTCCTCGGTGTCTGGAGTTATGTCCCCCTTTTCATTTCTGATTTTGCTGATTTGGATAGTTTCTCTCTGCCTTTTAGTTTGGCTAAAGTTTTGTCTATCTTGTTGATTTTCACAAAGAACTAGCTCTTGGTTTCATTGATTCTTTGAATAGTTTTATTTGTTTCTAATTGATTGTTTTCTGCCTTGAGATTGAATATTTCTAGCCAACTGCTCCTCTTAGGTATTTTTTCTTTTTTATTTTCCTAGGGCTTTCAGTTGGGACATTAAGTTCCTTGTATGAGATGTAACAAATTTCTTGTTGGAGGCACTTAGTGCTATGAATTTTCCTCTGAGCACTGCTTTCATTGTGTCCAATAAATTAGGGTATGTTGTACCTTCATTTTCATTGAATTCTAGGAAGTCTTTTATTTCTTTCTTTATTTCCTCCTTAACACAGCTGTCATTGAGCAGCAAGTTGTTCAGTTTCCATGTGCTTGCAGGCGTTTTTCTAATTCCATTGCTGTTGAGGTCCAGCTTTAGTCTTGGTGTTCAAATAGAATACAGGGGATTACTTCAGTCTTCTAGTATCTGTTGAGGTTTGCTTTGTGACCAACTATATGGTCTATTTAGGAGAAGGTTCCATGAGGTGGTGAAAAGAAGGTATACTCTTTTGAGTTTGTGTGAAAGTTCTGTAGACATCTATTAGGTCCATTGATTTAGCACCTCTGTAATTGCCTTTATTTCCCTATTTGGGTTCTGTCTAGATGATCTGTCCCTTGGTGAAAGTGGGGTGTTGAAATCTCCCACTATTAAGGTTTTGGGATCTATGTGTGAATTATGTTTTAATAATATTTCTTTTATGAATGTTGGCGCTCTTGTATTTGGGGTATAGAAGTTCAGAACTGTGATGTCCACATGGTGGTTTTTTCCTTTGATGAGAATGTAGTGTCCATCCTCATCTGTTTTGATTAATTTTGGTTCAAAGACTATTTTATTAGGTATTAGGATAGCTAACCAAGCTTGTTTTCTTGGTTCATTTGCTTGAAAAATATTTTTCCACCCCTTTACTCTGAGGTAGTGTTTATTTTTTTTTGCAGAGGTGCGTTTCTTGGATGAAGCAGAATGTTGGATCCTGTTTCTGCACCCATTCTATTAGTCTGTGTCTTTTTATTGGAGAGTTGAGTCCATTGATGCTGAGAGATAATAGTGACCAATAAAATTTAGTTTCTTTTATTGTGGAGTTGGTGGTCTTACTGTGTTTCATTGCTTGTTTTCTTTTCATTTTTGTTGGGATATTACCTGTATGCCTTTTTTTCCAGGGTGAAGTTGTTTTCATTAGATTGTAGTTTTCCTTCTAGTATCTTTTACAGGGCTGGTTTGCTGTGTAGATATTGTATAAATTAATTTTGTCATGGAATATTTTCTTTTCCCCACCTATGTTAATTGAAAGCTTTGCAGAGTTTAGTACTCTGGGTTGACAACTGTGGTCTTTTAAAGTCTGCATGACACATGCCCAGGATCTTATGGCTTTCATAGTTTCTGATGAGAAGTCTGGTGTGATTCTGATAGGCCTACCTTTATATGTTACCTGGCCTTTTTCCCTTGCTGCTTTTAATATCTTTTCTTTGTACTGTAGATTTAATGTTTTGACTATGATGTGATGTGATTTGTTTCTTTTCTGGTCTAGTCTATTTGCTGTTCTGTAGGCCTCTTCTATATTTATGGACATCTGTTTCTTTAATTTGGGAAAATTTTCTTCTATGATTTTCTTGAAAATATTTTCTGGTCCTTGGAGTCTGGAGTCTTCTTTTTCATTGATTTCTATTATTCTTAGATTTCTTCTTTTTTAATTTAATTTAATTTTATTTATTACACTTTACTCATTTTGTATCCTCTGCATAAATCCCTCCCGGTCCCACCTTCCCTCCTCCTTCTTTACCCATACCTCTCAGTAAGTCCACTGATAGGGGAGGTCCCCCTCTCCTTCCTTCTGATCCTAGTCTATCAGATCTCATCAGGAGTCACTGCATTGTCATCTTCTGTGGCTTGGTAAGTCTGCTCCTTCCTCAGGGGGAGGTGATCAAAGAGTAGGCCAATCAGTTTATGTCAGAGGCAGTCCCTCTTCCCATTACTATGGAACCCATTTGGACACTGAACTGCCATGGGCTACATCTGTGCAGGGGTTCTAGGTTACTCCATGTTTGATACTTGGTTGGAGTATGAGTCTCTGGAAAGGTCACTGTGTTCAAATTTTCTGGTTCTGTTGCTCTCTTTGTAGAGCTCCTGTCCTCTCCAGATCTTACTATTTCCCACATCTTTCATAAGATTCCATGCAGTCTGCCCAACAGTTGGCCATAAGTCTCAGCCTCTGCTTTGATAGTGTGCAGGGCAAAGCCTTTCAGAGGCCCTCTGTGGCATGTTCCTATCTTGTTTCCTGTTTTCTTCTTCTGATGTCCATCCACTTTGCCTTTCATGATGGGGATTGAGCAATTTATTCAGAGTCCTCACTCTTGTTTAGTTACTTTAGGTGTACAGATTTTAATAGGTTTATCCTGTATTATATGTCTATATGAGTGATTATATACCATGTGTGTCTTTCTGGTTCCTTATTCTATCAACTCTTTTTTTGATTCTTCACTTTGTCAGTCACTCAATTAGATGTCACTTTCAAACATAGTTGCTTCTTTCTACAAACTAACTTTACGTTCATTGCTTGAGATTAAAATGTGTATTGAGGGTTTGTCTATATTTCAGAAAAAGGGATTAAAGGTGTGTGGTACACTTGAAGTCTAGCTGTACCTGACAGACATACAAGGTCTTGATTATGATAAGAGCAGCAATGTTGCTAGATTAAAATACCTCTACAGCCTTGCAGGTTAAAAATAAGACTATAGCATAACAGGTTAAAAATAAAGCTCCTTTTACCTACATATTCTCACCTACAAAATTATTACAAGCCAAATGCAAATAATCTATTAAATATCATAGATACTAAGCACTGGAAATAAAAGCTGAATAGAAACATGATACCTAAAATTGACTACTTGTGCTGATTTTCATTATATTTCATCAAGGAAATATATGAGATTATATTTCATCAATATTATATTATATTTCATCAAGGAAAATTATGAGATTTTTCATAATGTTTGGTTGATGCAGCTTTAAGTAGATGAGTCAATGCATTTATAAGGGGTTAGTTAAATCAGTATTTTAAAATACTGTATGCAAAATTACCAATTAAGTACTTTTAAGAAACCCCGCTTACCTCTTTTATCCAATTCTTTTAAGTCGTTTGAGTATTATAGCCTAAGAATATAATATTAATATGATAAAAACAAACATCGTACTCTCAGATAATACACAGATAACTGATATCCTTTCTCCTTGGTAAAAGAAGTATTTATACCTCAAGTAACTATTCAGGAGCACTATAATAGGATCAGGACCTTCTTCTGAGAAGAGATACCATATAGAAACTTATGTGTGGAGCCACAGCCTGATGCTGTCTTGCAATTCTTTGTGCTAACTGGCTGCATTAGCAAGGAGTCCAGAGAGCCACTCACTGATGATGCAAGAAAGAGTGACACTTCTCATCACATGATAACGCTTGATCATGCTGTTCACATAGAATTATTATAAAACCAACACAAATGCAGGTGTGAAACCACACTGCTCGCATACCAATGTTAATGCGTTATGCACGATGGAATCGTATTACCACCTTCTGCATTATTTTAAAAGGAATTCTCATTTTTCTATAAATGAAGGGCTAATTAAAATATAAATGCAGAGCACTTCCTTTGCCTATGATAAAATGTCATGTTGAGGTTTTACCTTATCATTTCAAAGCTTATTAACAAACAGCAAAGTAAACGTAAAATATATGATCTAAAATATATGGTCTAATGCCTGGATTTGGAGCCATCAGCCATCCATATGGTGTATATCCAAACTCATCAGCTCTGATATATCTGAAAAGCTGTATTCCATCTCTTCTGCCTCATGCTTCAGTTAGCATGAGAAAAGTCACAAGTGTCATCCTGTGATATGACTTGACTAAGGAATCAAGTAATTAAAGGTTTCTTCCTTCGAAATGTGAAAAAAAAAAGAAACTTATATGTGATCCTCAAAACCTCTCAAAAATGATGGGACTTTTGTTACACACACACACACACACACGCGCGCGCGCGCACACACACACACACACACACACACACACACACACACCATGTAAAGTAGCCAGGCTATCTTCACTAGCATAGCAATTTTATTATTCCTGTTTATTGGGATCTCATTTTTTGTGTGACTGTTGTCATATATAAAAAATATAAATGCAGACAGAGATAAACTATCTTCTGTGTAAGGAACTCAAGTTATTGTCTTATTAAATTCTTGAATCTTCTTTGTATTTATAACTCTCTGTGGGTGACTCAGAGTGTCTCAAAATGAAAAAAACAGAAGTCAAACTAATGACAGAGAACTGCAGTCACTCAATGCAACTGTTATTTTCATTGCAGTTTTCCAATTTTCTCAACTGAGTAATGAGTAATGAATGATAACTTGGCACCTTCAATCTTAGAGATAAACAAATATTAAGAAATTCAAGATTTTTCCCTCTAGGAAAAAACAGGGAATAGGGTAAAATCTACCACAGAGGGCCTCTGAAATATTCTACCCAGCAGGGTATTAAAGCAGATACTGAGACTCATAGCCAAACTTTGGGCAGAGTTCAGGGAATCTTATGAAAGAAGGGGGATGTGGAAGATATGGAGAAGACAGGAGCTCCACAAGGAGAGAAATAGAACCGAAAAGTCTGGGCACAGGGGTCTTATCGGGGACTGATACTACAACCAAGTGCCATGCAACCAAGTACCATGCATAGAGATAACCTAAAACTCCTGAACAGATGTAGCCCATTGTAGCTCAGTGTCCAAGTGGGTTCACTAGTAAGAGAAACAGGTGCTGTCTCTGACAAGAACTGCTGGCTCTTTGACCACCTTCCTCTGAGGGAGGAGCAGCTTTACAAGACCATAAAGGAAGACAATGCAGCCAGTCCTGATGAGACTTCATAGGCTAGGGTCCGATGGAAGAGGAGGAGGACATCCCCTATCAGTGGATTGGGGAAGGGGCATGGGAGAGAAGAGGGAGAAAAGGTGGGATTTGGGAGGGGACGAAGGAGAGATCTACAGCTGGGATAGGTAGTGAATAAACTGTATTTAATAAAAAATAAACAAATTAAAATAATATATAAACATCACAGATATTTTATATCAACAGTTTAAGATTCTGCTTAGAGTTTTAAAATGTTGGTATTGTAAATGTCAATCAAGTGCAATATACAAGGTTATACTGTATTTTAGACAATGCATAGAGAAATCAGAATCTGCATTGCCAAAAACTTTTTCTTGAAACAAGAGAGTGTCTTGACTTTGTAAACAGAAGGATAGCATGGCTGGAATCTGAGAGAAGTTCCCTTAAGCTGACATTCCTGACCAGCCAATAGCTAGCAAGAAAATAGAAACTTTCCTGCCCTCAGCTGAGACAGGGTCTCACATGTAGCTCCAGTGATACCTGAATGCAATCTGTTGACCAGGCTGGCTTCAAACTCAAGTCATTCTCCTGACTCCCGAGTGCTGGGATTAAAGGTGTGTGACACCATACCTGTCTCAGAAGCATCCATCCTCAAGTAAATGAATTCTTCTAACACTAAATAAGCTTAGAATTTGATTCTCCCACTAGAATTTCCTGATGAGGGCAGTGAAGGCCTGACAGCACTCTGATAAACCTCTGACTCTGAACTTTAACCTGCTATGTGTCTGGATTACTCAAATAATATGTGGAAAATGTTTACTAGTAACATCAATGATATGTAAAAGTTTCCTTTATATGTTCACCAGCAATGGATATTGTTTTTTATATTTTATTTTGCAATCTATGGATAATTTGATTCCATTATTTATTGGCAGTCAGGTCACATTTAGAAAAAGTAAACTCGAAGTTATCATGTCTACATGTCAGTTGTCTAATTAAGAAGAAAAATAAGGATTAATAGGTTGAGTTAATGGACTGTAAAATCACTCATCATAGTAACCCATTATTTCACAAGGGGTTACTATATAGTAAGAAAACAAATTTCATTATATTTATAACATTTTTTAATCACTGCCCATTATATTTTATACAGATAAAATGCAATTTGAAAGAATCATATTTGACATACATGAAGAAAATAAATATTACATATTTTATAACTTTCTCATAAAATTTCTTTAGGATTTAATTTTGCTAATAGTCAAAGCTCCCACACTTAAAATAGGGAAGTACTAGTAATTCATTAATTAGTAAGCCAACAGAGAGTTAGAACATAAAATAATAAACATGTACTGCAAATACAATCATCTAGAGTGTGTTAAATATAATTTCACTGTTTTTTACATTCCATTGCAAACCTATAATAAAAATATGGTAGAATAATTGTCCACCTTTGTATAGTAATTATAGAGAGAACTTTGGAAATTTTATATTTATTTACTGAAATCAAAAACACATGTTATCTTAATTATTTCTTCATTATAATATTGGTAGAAATATTTAAAATGGTGCATAAAGAGTGCTAGCTGGTGTCAGTTAGAGATGATCCTTTATATTGCTTGATGTTGTTCATTGAGGCAGGGTTTCTCAGTCAAACCCAAAGCTCAGTGATCATGTCAACCACCCTGGTCATATTAGCCAGATTGCACTGTAGATGACCTGCTTCTGCTTTCCAAGACTGGTATTACAGGCAGGCCACTATATTGACTTGATATTTATGTGTGTTTTGGGGTTAAGCCCTTTTGTCTTCATATTTTTTTTCATGGCATTAACTACTGAGAAATCTCCACAACCCTTATTGCTCTGTATTTATATTTTTCTTTACTTTGTCTCTTATATTTCCAACACTCTAATGATTATTTCAATAAAACCTTCTATTACACTATACCACAAACCTCCTAATAACCAAATTGTGAGTGAAAGAATGAAATTAGCTCTATGCAAAAATTTTATATTATCTGAAATTATAAAGTATGTGTGTAATACAAAAAGTACTCTGTATAAAAATGTTCAGTGAGTATACGGATGGATAACTATAAGCTTTTTTGATATGGAATAAATTATAAAACAAATCCATAAGTAATGACCTCAAAAGCAGAATGCACTGAATGAAACAAAGAACAGAATTATCATCCCATTTTAAAATGATATTTCACTAGGTCACATATATATCTGTTTTAGTCTCCATGTGTTTTCAATGGTGAACAAATGTCAGTGAAGACCCCAAACCTATTATTTAGAAAAATAACAAAATCAACTTTATTTTCCTATGGAAGTGGATAAGAA
Source organism: Rhombomys opimus (assembly GCA_010120015.1). Taxonomy (NCBI): domain Eukaryota; kingdom Metazoa; phylum Chordata; class Mammalia; order Rodentia; family Muridae; genus Rhombomys; species Rhombomys opimus. Next base: position 19,350 of record REGO01000558.1, on the reverse strand, counting down.
AAAAAATATCAGCATAAGCATAGAAGCCAGAAAAATAAAAAAGGTCCATGGTTGAGCGACCACTCTAAGGAATGAAATATCAGGACTCAGATGATATAAGGAAGAGTAGGAAAAACAAGGAAGGAAGACAATATAGATGAAGAGTGAAAGAAGAGAGATAAATACCAGTAAGGGATACTTGAAAAACACATAGATAGTTTATTTAGCTCAAATTATACAAAATACATATAAACATATGGATATGCTTATTGAATTATCCATGTTGGGGTGATACTTCTCCACAAGAACCGTAGACTATAGAATAATAATAATAATAATAATAATAATAATAATAACTACCAGGATTAAGAAATCTTTCAAATTGTTGGTCAGTAGGCTTAAGGAGACTCTCCAAACTATGTAGCTTATTGCTATTATACTTGGTTTCCTTTCAGAAGTTGAAGATAAGTCTCTAATGCTGAATATAGTATGTACTTCGGATATATAACTCAGATAATTTGAGCCAAAAATTTTCTCCCTGAGAAGTAGCTTTCATAGGACCAGAAAGTGGCAATGCACGCTGTCAAGGGAGAAGCAAGTGATACTCTTTTTCAGCTATGATGTATAAGAACCACAACAGTGAGTAGCATGTCATGATTTTCCTGAAAGGTCTAATAGTGGTTGAATACTTGTTAGCAGAAGAGAAACTATGCCTGTTTCTATAAACCTAGATAACTACAAATGGATAGTATGACCAAGGACCTTAGAGGGCAGACATACTACTGATATATTTTTTTAACAGCATAATTCTTAACTGAATGCTTGTGTGTGTGTGTGTGTGTGTGTGTGTGTGTGTGTGTGTGTGTAGGTCTTACTCCTTATAGAAAATGCTTCCTTTTGCAGCAGAAAAGCTGATCATAGAAAGCCACAACTAGCCAAAGTGCGGAGGATAAACTGACCAAATAGTGCTCAGTACCATCTACAGCAAAACATTTACATCCAAGGTTCAGGAAATATTATGGAAGAGGAGGTAGAAAGGATGTAACAGTCTGAAGACCAGGAAGTTTGTTGTGATATTGTGACTTCTAAGTATGGCAGAGAATCTATACTTGTGAAAACACAACTACATGAAACCTAAACAAGATCCTGACAATTCTGTAAACAGTTGACATCCCAAAAATATAGACTGGGGAAATATCAAGGGTCCACACCCCTATATAGTGAAGATCAACAAGAAATTAATAAATGCAAAGAGATGGAGAATTAGTTTACTCCTGCATGAGGCCCCTGATTGTTTATCTAATATATACCTGCAGGCAATACTGAAAAGACTACACAAGTTGTACACCTTTATATGTATTTGTAACAACAATGGTTAAAGAAGAGAAAATTGCCCTTCTTTCTTATGATGCCCTGTACTCTGCCAAAGGTTTGGTCATGAGTCTTTGCTTTGAAAACACTGCTAGTTAGAGGCTTTCAGATGTGCTCAGTAGACCCCTGTCATGCGTTCAATGCAC
>REGO01000558.1:0-11168 GCA_010120015.1 Rhombomys opimus | reverse complement strand
AGTCCTGCTAGGCCACAGAGGAGGACTTTGCAGCCAGTCCTGAAGATACCTGATAAAATAGGGTCAGATGAAAGGGGAGGAGGTCCTCCCCAATCCGTGGACTTGGAAAGGGGGAGGGAGGAGGTGAGGAAGGGGGGTGGGATTGGGAGGGAATAAGAGAGCAGGATACAGCATTAATAAAATTTAACTATTAATAATAATAATAATAATAACATGTTAAAATTGATTAGTCTAAATAAATCTCGCTCAAGGTAATTCCAAAAATAATGAACAAAATGCTATATGATAATTGAAATCTGAAATATAAAACATTGGACATATCTTGAAAGAACCAAGAAAAATAATCATTTTTTCTACAATGGAAAATAATTTCAAAAGTATATTACTCACAAAGTGTGAAGACCGCAAGAAACTAGTACATTATTTCATCACATGATTAAAACAAAATGAAACTTTGTCAGTCCGCAATCCTATACCCACTGAAATATCTTCTAAAATGAGGGGGAAATTAAGATATTTAAAATCCAGAATAACCTACAGTTACCTTGATACTACGGGGTAAAAATTGGATTGCTTTCCTACTAAGATTTTTTTAAAGGTACAATTTTCCATCCAGCAAAGAGATAGGAGTCCTATAATATGACCAGACAATAAAATAATTGTTACATACATCATAGAAAATGCAAATTATTTCTTCTATAAATGTTATTGTTAATATTTATCTCAAAAATGCAGAAGTACTCTTCCTCATAAAATTTACAATTGTAAGGGATTATATAATATAAAAATGCAAATGTATTTAATTTGTCTTTGCTAGCAATGTATATTTAGACTCTGATATGCAAAGTATTGTAAATAGTTTCTTGATGAGAAGTAGGATTTTTATCCATTTCCTTTTCTTCATGTTGAGATTTTATCTGAATTGAACACTTCTGAGACCTGTATTGTTGAGTTCAAGTATATATTTGATAAGTGATCATTTCTTTGGGATTCATACACAGATATGTGATGTGTTCTACATTTTAGTAGTTCTGCATTTAGCATCTCCCCCACTTGGAAGTGATATTCTGCATAACCAGTATATTTTCCCTTACTATTGAAAATAGATTCTTTTCTAATACAATATAGCCTAATTAGAGTTTCCCTTTCCTCTACTCCTCCCAGTTCCTGAAGGAAGGTAAACTGTGGTCCAGATGCATTGTGAGGGAGAAGAATCTATTTTCTTTTGCTGTTGTTGTTTTTTGGTCATATCAGTTGTGAAATATTCATTATCTGTGATTCTAATTATTTAGGACTTTGTTTTTTCTTCTTGCTTATTTTATAAATTTTATTCAGATTCTGTTTACCTTTTGAAAAACACAATTTTGTTTCATTGATTTATATTTACACTATACTTTGTAGTTTTATCCTCACCTTTTCTCTTCCTAGTATATTAGCAATGGTTTATTTTTTAGTTCATCAAGTCTGATCATTATGTTGTTTATTTAAAATGATTCTAAATTTTTGATGTGGTTTATTGCTATATACTTTCCTCTATAATCTCCTAATATGAAATATTTTACATACTTTATTCAAGATTTGTTTTCAAATTTCTCTTAATTTTTATGGACATTTCATTTATTTATAAGTATGTTGTTTTGGCATTATGTATTATTATACTTCAAAACTTTCCCCTTGTTAGTTTCCTCTTTTATTATATATCTACAGAATATCCATAATTGTTTTGATTCTTTTCATTTGTTGAGACATGTTTAATCCAAACATATGATCTATCTGTATTTGTATTCCATGATCTCACAAGAATAATATTCTTTAGATATTAATGAATTTTATTCTGTAGGTATTAGATGAAGTTTATGATAAATATTATTTAGATAAACTTAATGTAAAGTGTAAAATAAACTCTGATAGTCTTTTTTTGGTCTGAGTCATCTATTCCAAGATATTAGTGGAATTCTGGCACCCTCACCTAATTTTGTATTGGACTCTGACATTTAGATTTAATGTTTATGTATTTGATTATTATTTCATTGTGTGCATATGAATCTGCAAATTTCCTTTGGGATTGATAGCACAATTTTAATGATCATTGTTTCTATTTTTTTTTTTACTCTTACTGAGTCACAGCCTAACTTATCTATACAAGCAACATACTTAAAACTTTTGGTTTGCCTTTGTATCAATCAATTTTTCAAAACCTTTTTTGATGTAACTTCATTGATTTTCATTTTTTGCACTAATTATATCCAAATAGTATAATAGAGAAATTTTATCTATTAACATTATTTTATAATACTTATTTCCTGTATTTGTTAGATTTTCTACCTGTTTTATATGTTCATTATTACATTCTGCCTTTCTTGCAATTGAGAATTTTTCTTCATTCATAAGTTTTAGACTTTCTTATTCTTAGAGCTACATGTTGGTAGAGTTCATACTTGTAAATATTTTTTTTAATTTTTTATTTAACTTTTATTAAATACACTTTATTCCTTTTGTATCCCCCCATAAGTCCCTCCCTCCTCCCCTCCCGGTCCCACCCTCCCCCCCTTTCTGCATGCATGCCTCTCCCCAAGTCCACTGATAGGAGAGGTCCTCCTCTCCTTCTTTCTGATTTTTTTTTTGTTCTTCTCAATGCAGTTTATTCAGGAACCTTGAACAATCTTCTGACCCTGGGGAAAGCCAGTCCACAGCTTAAAATAGCCTCTGGGTAGCCAACCCCAGCGTGCCTCGTGGGCAATGCAGATAGGTCCACATACACGGAAGCAAGCCAGATCCTCAGCCTTAGCCAAATATGGAGTTGTTTGTAACAGAGCACTCACCATCAGGAAGGTGGAAGGCGGAAACCAGCTCCATCTTTAAGGTGCGGTATTACGCAGCTCTCTACAGTTCCCCCTTTTTGTTTTAGACGCGTCAGGCAAGACTAGAGGTCTGATCTCTGATATTAGAAATAAATTGGGACTTTGTACCAATGTTCATTTAGGTGTCATCCACCCAAAGAGCATCAGACCCCTAGGATACCTTTTTCTCAGAGGCGGGACCTGGGGCATCAACCTGCATGCAATCAGACATGCTCTTCTCTGGGTCGAGAGCGGCTGACCCTGAGCGCAGTGCTTAGCCTCGCATCCTGAGCTTAACATTTTAGCTTTTTATGGTAGCCAACCATGCTTGGGGATACTGTCCTGCTTCAATGGCTGTGAAGGCCTGAATGATCATGTAAATATTTTATAGCTGAAAATTATCTTTCCTTTTGCTCTTTGTACAAATGTTTAAATATCCCTTGTAAGGTTATTCAAATGATGATTAATTCCCTCAGTTTTTGCTTCTCATGGAAATATTGTTATTTATCATTCATGTCAAAAATATGTCATTGCTAGATTTAACATTCTTGGTTGGCAGCATGGGTTTTATTTTTAACTTCAGGAATTAGAAAATGCCAACTATTTTCTCCTGGGCAATAATGTTTCTGCTTAAAAACTTGTCATTAGTCTGAGTCTGATAGAAGGTTCCCTTGAAAGTGCTTAGTACTTTTCACTTGCTGTTTTTAGAAATATCTTGCTTTCCACTTCTGACAGTTTGAGCTAAATGTATCTCACAATGGACCTTTTTTTTAAAGATAAAAGCTATTTGGTGGTGGTGCTTTAAGCTGCTTCTATCTAAATGTCCATAACTTTTGAGCAAAATATCAGCTATTACTTCATTAATACATTCCCTATATTTTCTTTCCCCATCTCTTTTACATGGATCCAAAATTCAAATATGTTTTCATAATTATAATGTACTATAATTCTCTGGGATTTTATCACTCATTTTAGGATCTCATTCAACAGTATTCTTTTTCAAATACAGAAATTGTGTTATTCTGTTTAATGGCATTTGGTCATGAATTTCTCTATTTTTATGTTAAAAGGCGTTATATATTAAAGCCTAAAATACACTTGTTTTTTTTTTTTGCTCTTTGCTTTCTGTTTTTAATGTGTTTAGTGAATTACTTATTAAGACCATGACCACATATTTAAATTTAGATGAATTATCTGTATTTTATTCTACCTTCTTGACTCCTTTTAGAAACAATACTTTGAAGTATTTTAAGCACTTCCTTAACTTTATGTTATTTTAATAAATTACTATGTAAAGAGGCCAGGAAGTTGACAGAGAGCAAGTAAGAACATATGAAAGCATTTGGAGAAATTAGGAAGGGAAAAATGATGTAATTATAATTTCAGAAAAAAAATAAAATTATATAATATTATATTATATAATCATAAAATATATAAATTATGTACATAATATAATTATATACATATAATATCCAATTATTTAATAATATAAAATTACGAATTCATTAGAGACATCAAGTAAGCATTCATTTGTTAACTTCTTTTATCCTTGTGTAAGTATTTACAAATCTACCAAAACACTTGAATACAACAATTTTATGAACAAGTTTTTTTAATCAAGTATTTTCTCCAGAGGCTGTGTTTTTAGAAGTGAGTTTTCAGGATCCATTGGTATTTATTCCTACTCTGCTTAGTCTTCATGTATTTTTTTTATGGGAGCTCTGATAAATCATTCACTTTCAAATTTGTGTATTCAGCAGTGGAACTAGACAGTCAGTTTCTCTGCTCCCTATAAGGATTAAACTATTCCTCTGGAGCATGTACCTCCTAGCAAGGACAAGGTGCTCATCTGGCATCCTTCTCTTTGATCTAAGTAGTAACAGAACAACACTTATGACATTAGAGAACATGTATTCTTCAGTCTCCATTGTTATTATAACCCAGCTGTAAAGAAGCTGTTGCAAATGCTACAAATTGTCAAAAGCTCCTCAGGTGGAGACTAATGCTCATGAATTGACTGGCTTGATCTTGTACAGGTTTTATACAAACAACCACAGATGTGGTGAGTTTATGTAAGCTATGATCCTATAATGCTCAGAAGACACAATTTAGCTCCTATACTCCCTGACCAGTGGTTTGTACAAATGTTTGCTCATCTTCTGTGATGATCCCTGAGCATTAAGGAAGGGTAGCAGTCCAATTTAGAGATGAGTATTATACTGACATTAATTCTCTGCATTTTGACCATCTTTCTGTTTCTGTCTTAATCACCAACCAGCAACTACACAAATGGATTTCACTGATGTGATCTGAGAGATGCATGTGCTTCAGGAATGGCATAACCAAGGAGTCTATTGAAAATACTGGAGCTAAAGATAGTTGTAGATATAAAACTTTCTCCAGACCTGTATGCCTAACCCGGGGTCAAGTCCCTTCCCCACACAAGGTAGACAGCTTCTTCTTTAAAATTTTCAATTGAAATAATAATTACAGATTATATAAGCACTTTAACTCTTTGAGGCTATTTTCTAGGTCATTTTGTGAAATCATAAGTTGAATAAATAACTCATCTAAAATACAAAGGAACAAATACTACTCTTTTAGATAAATACAATTTAATGAACTGAACTGAATTGTGGTAATATCATTTTAGATTAAATCAAGTAAAATAGACAAGCAATTTCCTATTATAAGAATTTCTCATTTTATCTGGATGACAAATGAAATTTACTCAACCTCATTCTTTTCATTTTGGATGAAATTATCTGGTTAAATGGGATTTAAATCTACCACGCCAATTTGATAGAGAACATTTCATAATGCAATTTATTAACAAATTAATACATTTTAGGGTATTTCCCCTGGGTATATTAATTTATGAATGAATTCATTCTTCATAAATAATTCTCACAAGCAAATAGAATAATAAAAATTAATCCATTTTCATTACATCTCATTGGATTATATTTATCTTTTAAAGAAACAGAGGAGATGTACTTTCAATGGCAACAATATAAAAGACACACAATTAAACTTTCTGAAGGAGCTCATTGAAAATATCAAAGATTTTTGAGAAGAAATTGACTTAGAAAGGATGTGAAGGTAAAAGACAGTGAAATGATAGCATTTGACACTTACATTTACACAATGGAATACTACTCAGCAATTAAAAACAAGGAAATCATGAAATTTGCAGACAAATGGTGGGATCTAGAAAAGATCCTGAGTGTAGTATCCCAGAAGTACAAAGACACACATGGTATATACTCACTCATAAGTGGATATTTGACATATAATACATGATAGACACACTAAAATCTGTACACCTAAAGAAGCTAAGCAAGAAGTAGAAGCCTGGGTAAGATGATCAATCCTCACTCGAAAGACAAATGGGATGGTCATTGGAAGAAGAAGAATACAGGAAATAGGACAGGAGCCTACCACAGAGCACCTCTGAAAGACTCTACCCAGCAGTGTATCAAAGCACATGCTGGGACTCATAACCAAACTTTGGGCAGAGTGCAGCTAAACTTATGAAAGAATGGGGAGACAGAAAGACCTAGAGGGGACTGGAGCTCCAAAAAGAGAGCAACAGAATCAAAAAATCTGGGCACAGGGCTCTTTTCTGTGACTGGTACTCCAACCAGTCACAGAAAAGAGGTTATTCATGGAGATATTATTTAAGGTAACCTAGAACCCCTGCACAGATGTCACCCATGTCAGTAAAATAATTCGGTCTTCCTTATCTCCAAATATCTCTCATTTATCATTTATCTTATGCTGCAATAGAAGCATTTCACGGTAGAATGACACAGCTTTACTCTTTGTCATTTTCTACTTTTTAATTTTTATTTTTTATATTAATTACAGTTTATTCACTTTGTATCCCAGCTGTAGCCCTCTTCTTCATTCTCTCCCAATAACACCCTACCTCTATCATCTCCTCCCATGTCCCTCTCCAAGTCCACTGATAAGGCAGGCCCTCATCCACCCTTTCATCTGACCCTAGCCTATCAGGTCTCATCAGGACTGGCTGCATTGTCCTCCTCTATGGCCTGGCAAGACTGCTCCCCCATCAGGAGGAGGTATTAAACACCCAGCCACTAAGTTCATGAGGTGAACTGAACTTTATCTGTTCTTATCCAAGTTTTATTTTCCCCTTAGAGATGAAATAAGTTTCTTCCAACAGTAAAACACATGAACTAACTAACTTACTATGTAGCTCCATTTAAATAGCTCAGTTAATCTAATTTTATTCTAACTCATAAGGTTTTTTTTCTTCAAAATTTGAATGTAAGGCATGTTAACCAGTATGTTACTCACCATAAGAATCTATAATGCTGGGATATAACTCTGTTCTGAAATTATAGTTTAGGCTATACACTTATACACATTCTTGACTTTTATACCTACTGAAATTTGACTCTAACTTATCTGGTATATATGAGTTTCCATTTTTCTGTAGGTAAAAGTATATAACAGTGGTAGCAGCTTTATAGTTTTAGGCTTAATTTTTTATAATAATTTTTATTTTTTATATTAATCACAGGTTATTTACTTTGTATCCCAGCCCTAGCCCCCTGCCTCATTCCCTCCCAATCCCACCATCCCTCCCTCTTCTTCTCCTTTCCCCTTTCCAAGTCCACTGATAGGGGAGGAACTCCTCCCCTTCCATCTGACCCTAGCTTATCAGGTCTCTTCAGGACTGGCTGCAATGTCTTATTCTGTGGCCTAGCAAGGCTGCTCCTTCCTCTGGGGAGGGAGGTTGAAGAGCCAGCCATTGAGTTCATGTCAGAAATAGTTCCTATTCTCCTTACTAGAAAACTCTCTTGGATAATGAGCTACCATGGGCTATATCTGAGCAGGGGTTCTAGGTTATATCCATACAAGGTTCTTGGTTTGAGAAACAGTTTCATAAAAGACCCCTGTGCCCTGATATATTTGGTCCTTGTGGATCTCCTGTCCTCTCCAGGTCTTACTAACTCCCCCTTCTTTCATATGATAATCTAGGGTCAAATGGAAGTGGAGGAGGTATGTTACTCATCATAAGAATCTATAATGCTGTGTTATAACTCTGTTCTGAAATTACAGTGTAGGCTATATACCTATACACATTCTTGGCTTTTATACCTACTGAAATTTGACTCTAACTTAACTGGTATATATGAGTTTCCATTTTTATGTAGGTAAATGAGATTACAGTGGTAGCAGCTTTATAGTTTTAGGTCTTTTTATCTCTCCCTTCTTCCCCAAGGTTCCCTGGACACTGCTCAAAGTTTGGCTATGAGTCTCAGCATCTCTTTTAATACCCTGATTGGTAGAGTCTTTCAGAGTTCCCCTATGTAAGGCTCCTCTCTTGTTTCCACTCATCTCTTACTTCCTTTGTCTTATCCTTTTTGCCTTTCCCTAGGAGCCTCTTGTTGTTTACCTTCTTTAAGAATATATATTTTAGTATGTTTATCCTACATTAGATGGTTAATATCCACTTATAAGTAAGTACATACCAGGCATGTCTTTCTGATTCTGTGTTACCTCCCTCAGGATGTTCTTTTCTAGTTCCCACAATTTGCCTGAAAATTTCATGATGTTCTTGTTTTAAATTGCTGTGTGGTATTCCTTTTGTACTTGTACCACAACTTCTTTATCTATTCCTCAGCTGAGGGACATCTGGGTTGTTTACAGATTCTGGCTATTATGAATAGAGATGCTATGAACATGAATGAGCAAATTTCCTCCTTGCATGGTGGAGAATCTTTCAGATATATAACCAGGAGTGGTATAGCTAGATCTTGAAGTAGTAATTTTCTGAGAAAGTGCCATATTGATTTCCAAAGTGGTTGTACAAGGTTCCATTCCCGGTGGAGGTTCCAATCTCAACAATGGAGGAGGGTTACCCTTTCACCATATCCTCTCCAGCATGCTTCACCCCTTGAGTTTTTGATATTAGCCATTCTGATGGCTGTGAGATGAAATCTCAGGGTCATTTTGATTTGCATTTCCCTGATGACTAATGACACTGAGCAGTTCTTTTTTTTTAAATAATTTTTACATTAATTACATTTTATTCACTTTGCATCCCAGCTGTAGCCCCCTCCCTCACTCCCTCCTAACCACACCCCCTCCCTCCCTCATCTCCTCCCATACATCTCTCCAAGTCCACTGATAGGGGAGGTCCTCTCCCATTCCATCTGACCCTAGTTTATCAGGTCTCATCAGGACTGGCTGAAGTGGCCTCCTCTGTGGCCCAGCAGAGCTGCTCCTCCGTCGGGGGAGGGGGATCAAAGAGCCAGCCACTGAGTTCATGTCAGAGACAGTCCCTGTTCCCCTTACTAAGGTACCCACTTAGATACTGAGCTGCAGTGTTTCTCTGCTATTTGGTATTCCTCTGTTGTGAATTTTTTGTTTAGGTTTGTACCCCATTTTTTAAATGGATTACATGGTTTGTTGTTGTTTATCTTCTTTAGCTCTTTATATATTCTGGATATTAGCCCTCTGTCAGAGGTAGGGTTGGTGAAGATCTTTTCCCAGTCTGTAGGCTGTCATTTTGTTCTGATGACAGTGTCCTTTGCTTTACAGAAGCTTTTCATTTTCATGAGATCCCATTTATTGATTGTTGATCTTAGAGTCTGTGCTGTTATTATTCTGTTCAGGATGTTGCTGTATCTTGATCTTTGAACATTTTGTAGGAAGGATAAATTTTGGGTCTAATTTTTTTGTGGGTGTGTTGGTATTCCTGCCCCTCCACTGGGATCCTTTCTAGTTAGAGGGTGTCCTCTTCAGTCTTTGTGAGCTACATAGCTATGAGTACTTGGCCTCATTACACCAACAGTAATGAGTTTCCAATTATAGTGATACTTATTTTTATGTTGATTTTATATTATTATTGGTTCTCATTGTTTCCCTTAACAGTGGAGACTTCAGGGTTTTTTTTAAAGCCTTTTCCTGTGTTTGCCTGCAAATTTTATGATATCCTTGTTTCTAATATCTGAGTAGTAGTCCTTTGGCTTTATGCACTATATATATATAGACCTCTGCTTCTAGGAGTCTCATCTAGTGTCACCACCATATCCTCCAAGTAACCCCTCTTGTGATATGGGCCACAAGTTGCAGCAGTCAGGGTTGGCCACTCCCACAAGTTCTGGATGCTATTTTCCTAGCACATCTTGCAGGCAGGACTTATTGTAGGTCAAAGATTCTGTGGCTAGGTTGATTTCCAAGTCCCACTGCTTTAAGCCTTGCCTGATTATAGAAGGTGGCTGATTTGGGCTCCAAAACCCCTATTACTAAGAGACTTCACTAGATTCACTCTCTGAGATTTCAGGGAGATTTTAATATACTAGACTTCTGCATTACACTATAAGTCCCCCCAATTCCATTTCCTTCTCAAATACTCTTTCACTCCACCCAATCCCTCACTTTAACCCTTCCGTTCTCATTTACATTCTACCAGAGACTACTCACAAATTTATTCTATTGCCCCTTCCCAGGGAGAGCCAAGAGCCCTCCCCTTGAGCCCTCCTTGTTTCTTAGCCTCTCTGAGTCTGTGGTTTGTAGTATGATTACCCTTTATTTAACAACTAGTGCCCACTTATAAGTGAGTACATACTATGTTTGTCTTTTAGGGCCTGGATTAACACATTCAGGATGATTTTTTTTTCCTACTTTCATTCATTTGCTTGCAAATTTCATGGTGTCTTTGTTTTTAACAGCTGAATAATACACCATTGTGTACCATATTTTTTAATCCATTCTTCTGTTGAAGGACATCTAGGTTGTTTCCAGCTTCTGGTTATTATGAATAAAACAACTATGAACATAATTGAACATATATCTTCATTGTAAGATGCAGAGCCCTTTGGGTCTTGAGGTAGACCAACTTTCAATTTTTGGAGTAACTATCATGTTAACTTCCATAGTGGCTGTACTAGTTTGTACTTCTACCAGCAATGCAGAAGTGTCCCCCTTGTTCCACACCTTTGCCTTTATATTTCACATGGAATTTTTGATCTTAGCAATTCTGACAGGAGTAAGATGGACCCTCAGAGTAGTTTTGATTTTCATTTCCTTAATGGCTAAATATGTTGAACTTTTCTTTAAGCACTTCTCAGACATTTGAGAACAGTCTGTTGATAATTCTCTGTTTATTTTATTTTTTTAATTTTTTATTTAACTTTTATTAAATACACTTTATTCCTTTTGTATCCCCCCATAAGCCCCTCCCTCCTCCCCTTCCGGTCCCACCCTCCCCCCCTTTCTGCATGCATGCCTCTCCCCAAGTCCACTGATAGGGGAGGTCCTCCTCTCCTTTCTGATCTTTTTTATTTATTT